>DWMZ01000660.1:0-20482 GCA_018249855.1 Eueides tales michaeli | reverse complement strand
TTAGTAAGATTATTATACTTGTTTTATATTTTAGTGTTTACAATGACTTTAATATATTTTGATAAATTATTAATTTAATTAATACTGGCTTAGGGTTTTTTAAACCAAATTCCAGTTTCAACGTTAGGTAAATGAAACATATAAAAAAGAAACTAACAAGTTAACTCGACTGTTACTAATGGACAGCCTGTCCTGGCGCAGGGGCACAATCGTTTATTCGCGACAACTTCGATCCCCACTCGAGGAAATAAAATGTTATATTCTTAGCCTCACAACAAAGCAAAATCGAGGCGTTGAGTTCTACCACCCAACATGCAATGCCTCAAATTCGGTAGAATGTAGAATAAAATGGAGTCTTATCACTAGGTATTCCATATTCGCTCTGCCTACTCTACCAATTCTTTTTTATTCTCTAATTTTCCGTCCATTCTTTACGATTTCTGTATCAGGATTTTCTTAAAACAAATTATATATAATTTCTCCCAAAGCATTTGACCTTGAAATACCAAGCCGGTTATAATAAATACGGTAATTTCCCTTACGTTACAATTATACCTTTGTATTAAAACTACGTTTGAATAACTCGTTGTGAATAAAGAGATCTTTTTTATGTAAATTCAGCAGTTGAAAGATAATATTGTTCTTGCGGAAATGTCGCTACGACTTAGAAAAGGTACTGAGTAAATTATGATGCTCTGTCAAATGTAATTTTGCTTAAGAGGCACATTATTTTTTTCATTTTTAGTAAAAACACCGAAACCAGGATAATGGGAGCGCTTGTATTAAAATGAATGGCTTTCTAGATAAGATGTTGACAGTTAAAATTTAAGTCTCATATTCTAAATCAGCTCTAGATGCTTGGGTCAGTGACAGGTTCGATGCTTAAAAAATAGATAATTACTATATATATCGATTTAGTCCTGGAATAAACCTTGTAATGCTCTACATATTAGTATGCTGTCCCATAAAATTAGGAATACTTAACATTGCTGGACATTTTGTGAGGTCCAATTAAAAAAGATCAATTTAGTTATAAGATATAAAACTTCTTCCTTCTGCAAGCTATTCTATCTATAATGACATACTATATATAAAGGAGTAGGGCAACATGGCGGTTTCCAAATATATATTTTATATTTCTTTGAATGGTTACGATTTTAATCTATAATTATTAGCATGTTCAGTCATTCGTCATCTACGTCACATAGGGCGATTATATTATAATTCTATAAAATAACTACCTATCATTTTAAATTTCTCACAGGATTTATATTTGAGCTCCGTCGGTCACCTTGTCTCGCTTCTTTCTCTCAGAAGAACAAAACTACACAAATATTTAGTTTGTTAAGATATATCTTTTAACATTTCATTTCATTATTTTTAAAAAAATAGTAATGTTGAAATAATTAAGTATCAGAAAAAGATAATTTGATGTCATTACCTGAAGCATCAGTTGAAGCATGATAGGTGATATATAGTGAACCTGTTAAACACTTAGCAGAAAATGTATTAACATTTTCTGCTCGCTTTCTACTTAGTTCTAAGGTTGAATAGCGGAATTCAACGCCATTCTTTGTGTTACTATTTCCTCAAGTCAAACCTCGAATGAAACCCGTAACTGGCGCTTTAACGGATCCTGTGCGGCCTAAACCTCAGTCTTAGTCTAAAAGTATGAGAAATAATAAAAATTTCAACATATTAATTAAAAATTCACTCCAGTTAAAACCAAAGTGTAGTTAACAAAAAACGTTCAAACGACATCACGTGAGCTCGACTTCTACATGTTGTTGTTCTGACAGCAATTATTGTGAAATTTTGTTATATTCCCTTTGTTATACTGACTTCAAAGTGAACTATAAAAATATAAATAAATAGATATTCTATTTTATTATAATACTAGCATCCCCACACAGCTTCCTCTACTTGAACTATATGAATATTTGTTAAATATTATTTATGTTTATTTAGAGAAAATTGGTCGATTACTTACGTACGGTTATCTGTTCTTCTAGACACTAAAATCTTTTTATTTGATTTTACTCGCAAAAATGTCTTATTTTACATCAATAATATAGTTAAAGATGCTTAGTTATATGATCTATATAGGTATTTTCTTCAAAATGCAGATACCATCGGAATTTCAGGGAGACAACTTTAAAACCAGCTCTATCTTTTAAGGAAAGTGCCATAAAAATGTGTTCATCTATTACGAAGAATAATCCGGACAAACGGAACGACAGAAAAATGATTGTGAATTAAGTCATTATAATATGCACTTGAAAAAACGTGTATGTTGAAATTACAAAAAAATAATTTTATTACAATTTTATAAAGGAATTTTGAAATGTTTCAAACATTCTTTTTTTTACTTTTTTTTCTTTAGAATATACGTGTCTCACCTTTTTAACAAAACATAAAAGTTGTTACAAATTTTTAATTAACAATGTTTTAATTCAGTAACGACGTTCCAAAATTTTATAGTACCTCAGCTCTCATATATATATATATTAGTAGGAAGTAGCGTAGTTCTATAAAAATTATTCTCATTCCTTAACGCTGGTAAGATAAAACGCAGCGTTGAGATCCGTAACTTATCCATTTAGCATTAAATGTTTTAAATTCGGGCGGAAATTGTAGAACAAAGCAGAAAAAAGACAGGAAATCCGGGATATTGCGCGCGCATCCGCGTATACTTTGACCGTGACACGTAACTGGGGCGCACCGGCCGCGGCATGTCGAATGATGTACACAGGAATTTAATAAATACTACTGCAATTACAAATATTCCATTGCAATTTTCATTTCATAAATACATATAATATTTAAATATTTGTTCATAAGTAATTTTTGTATGGGCTTTGTTATATGTTTAGTATAGAGACCAGTCGTGGTGTACACATACACACGTACGTGGGGCACGAACGTGCGACTGCAAACTAGACAAGTTGAATTTAAACTGAATAAAATTAAATTTATTTTTTATAATAAGTCACTATAGAAAACATCTTATAGGGGACATTGATTAGAAAAGGCCTAAAACAGTGATTTTTAGTTTTTTATTATTGTTTATATGTGCGTTTATATGCGCTTATTTTAGAAACGGCTTACCAGATTTGAATTCAGTTTTCACTATTATATTTTGGCAACTTTCTTTCAACATTTTCTCACTATATTTAGTTCTACAACGAAACATTCATTGCCTCTAAAATTTGACGTAAAGTAGATAGCGATAGGAAACTGCGTGTATTTACACTCCAATTCTAGGATTCCTTTGCCTCCTATGCTATATGCGGGATACGGCGTAAATCTAAAAGAAATATGGACAGCTATTGAATTATTATTGAATTCACAGATTCTTAAATGCAATGTACAAATAAATTACGAAAATTATTACGAAAACTAAGGCGTGAATTTAATATTAAATATATTCAATTCACACCTTAGCACTAGCGGGGTAACCAGGGAGAACGCCTTCAACGCTAAGATCTCTGAATTACTCTTTTGTCTCTTCTATTGTTATCAACCTTCATAAATATCTTTCTTGGAGTCTTCACGATTTTTACACATATTTTACGAACAAAGACTTAATTGAATTAACTACATAAAAATATTTAGTATAACAAATTTTGCAATTGAAAAGCTCTGAATTAGTATCTCTCATCCATTGTTCAAAGTACTCCGCTTTATAACAAACAAAAAAAAAAATAATAACTTCATTATCTCTAAGCCGTTTCTTAAATAAATAAAAATTGGGGGCAATTTAAATTATCCGATTTGATTAATTACGTATACCTCTTTCTAACGAAGCGACCCTGACCCGAGGCGCAGTCAGAATAACAGGGTCGTCCCGGGATCTTGACCCGACAAGAATATCTTATTAAATATTATTATTTTATCCCTTGAGGCCTGTCGTTGTGCAGTGGAACAAGCGTTTGACTGTAAACGACAGATCGTGGGTTCGATTCCTACTCAAGAAAATGAAATATTTTCAAATTAAATATTTAATAGTTTAATTTCTTCGCTCTGGTTACAAGGCAAAGCGCGGCGTTGAGTTCCTACCTCAAATCCGGCGGAAAGTGGAGAACGGAGAACACTAGGTTCCCAAGTTCCCTTTGCCTATCTTGCCATGTGCGGGATACAGAGTGAAACTGAAAAAAATACCCCTCTTACTATCACATTGCTGCTTACAATACAGTATATTGGTATCTAGTGTTTCGCTTGCGTCTTCGCCTGCTGGGCATTTTAAAGTAATATACAATAATTATTAATATATTTACATACACATATATTAAACGTATTTTGAATTTCATTTTTTAGTTCACTCTTTATTAGTGAAAATCGCATTCAAATCCGTAGCGCAATTTAAAGTCATGCGTTTACGTTAATAATTTTGTTTTATAGTATGTAAGCATACAGCATGGTTATTTCTGGCTCTTTTTGTTATTGGTTATGGATTTACATCAAATCTAAAGAATAAGTGTATTAGACATTGATTGTTTCTGTTTGTCTATTAAAGAAACAGGGTGCAATTTTTAAATTTCACTATGATATACACTAGAATTTATAAAATATATAAAGTATATTTTTGAATTTTGTATTGAGTAATCCAACTTCAAACACGTATTTTTTATAGATTTTATCAATCAGATCTTAGTAATGCATATTATGATACATCCTATATCAAATTTTTTTTCTTTATTTTTACTGCAAGTTCTTATTTCTTGGTAATCGTAGCTCTACGGGTAGATTAAAGTCGACAAATTGTATTTAAATTTAAACCAGATTAACCGCGTATATTTAGTATTTTAAAATTTGGAAAGACCCGTAATTTAAAACAATTTACAGTAGTCCTTAGTCACGGCTAGACTGTATATTAAATACTTAATATATACGCGAATAATCCGGTTAAAATAGTTTTACATAAAAACTGTAATAATTGTGTAAATCAGAGATTATAGAGGTAAATGAACTATAAATATAAGCTTTTAATATATTTTTTCATTTTTTGGATATTTTTACTTTATTGTTATTTTTTAAGCTCGATACCTTCATGTAATCTGGATATAAAGGGTCTTGACAGGCGGACAACAAAGTGATTCTAAAAGGGATCCATTTTATAAAGACGTATCAACTACAGGGACTTAGATCCTACTTTGGTGCATTATTCACAGAAGAAAAACAATAGAAACAAATACAAAAGAACATTAATAATGAAAATACATTTAAGTTATTAAGAATTCTTTAGGAAAATTAACATAGATGCTAACAATGAAAACGTTTATGCGCTATAAAATTTTTTTTCGTATGTCGTTAACAGTTTATGGCTTAATTAGCAGAGCATTTGAACGGTACAAGACATATAGTTTCGATTACTGATAACTTAATTTTATTATACTTCTCTAAATATTTATACTATATTAATGTGTAAACGATTTTTTTTAAAGAAAATGATATTGTTCTTAATCTATTTAAAACGATATTCAAAACTTAGAAAAAAACCCTTTTTTAGAAAACATTAAAAAAAAAGCTAATAAATCCCGCTACGTTCAAATTTTGCAATGCATTGTTTAAAATATCGAAACTTCTTAAAATGTATATGAAATTTACTAACTTAACTCAATTCAAATTGAAAAGCTCCATCAATAACTGCTGTAACGAAATTTTCGTTTCCGTTAACTAGCGGTTCAATAAGAGCCATTTAAGTTGTTAACTCGCTTAGCTCCACCGGAAGCCATCCTTTTACATGATTGATTGATAACATTAAATGGACTGAAAGCTGAAACTACGTTATTAGTTTTGTTCATGAATTTTAGAATGCCTGTCCAGTTTTATGATTAAATTAGAAAGTATAGTGATTGATGGTAATTCAAGGGAATCAGTTATACATTTTAACTTAAGGGTTAAGACATAATTAGGAAAGGCAACGTATAATTTCTTTACTGATTGTGAATTAACTTTAAACATAGTAAAAATATTTAATAAATAGCAAGAGAGAATTGTCAAACGATAATCCTTTGGAATTATCAGTGAATAGAGGAAATTTGTAAAAATCTTTTGACAATTTATTTATGTTATTGGCATAAATAGTTGTAACAAGTTCATAATCTCGTTAAGAAAGTATGGCTTAGTGGTCAGAGCGCTTGGATGGATTCTCAGGGGCACGGGTTCAAATCGTTATCGTGCGTTAAAATTTTGGCACGTTTTCTGAATAAGTAAATCACTTATATATTTTTACAATTATATCCTTGAGGCCTGTCGTGGCGCACCGGCACAAGCGTGTGACTGTAGCCGATCTGGGTTCGATTTCCAGTCGAGGAAATTAAATATTTAATATTTTCAATTTAAGTATTCAATATTTCATTTCTTCGCTCTGGTAATAAGAGGCACGGCGTTGAGTTCCGCCACTCAAGACGCAATGCCTCAAATTCAGCAGAAAGTAGGGAACGGAAGTGGAACGGAGTGTCTTAAAACTAGGTTCCCGGGTTCCCTCTGCCCACCCTACCTCGTGCGGGATACAGCGTGAAGCTAAAAAAATAATCGCTCAATTTTCTAGACATTGCCTGTTGAATAGTGAAACCCGACGCTGCTTTTTGTCTTTCTACCAAATGGTGTGAATGGAACCCAAAATCGTCGTATTTGCTGTTAGATGCTATACTGTTGTGCCCCTATTGGCCTCTTATATTTTTATATTTTCCATTTTATAATTATTATTTTTTTATTTCTTTTTGTCTGAACGGAGAAATGGGATTTGAAGTTTGGCACACAATGATTTTAAAATAATAGTATCTTTGATTTTTGCGATTGTTACACATTTTAAATAAAACAATTTTAACAGTAGTAAACAATTTTAACAGTTATTTAAAGTGTTCGAAACGTCGGGTTTCCTAAAAATGTTTAAAATTTAATATACGCGATTAATCCGGTTAAAATTGTTTTATTTAATATTTTAAAATAAACTTATGAAAAAATTACTACTAGGTAAAGTCATGTTTTCACTAAATTCTCTCACTCGAAAACAAAAATTAAAATTGTTAATTCAAAAAAAACTTTATAAAACTAGAATTAATACAGAATTTCAGTTAATATCGGCCTTAATTGTCTATTATGCAACAAAGCTTGCCTGTTTTGCGTCAAAGCAACGCTAGTCTGTTTGATATCCTCTGTCAAAAGGAGCTATAACAGTGTACAGAGTACATTACATGCGAACGCTTATGCATTAAACATGACGCTACGTGTATTTTAATTAGATGTAATTATAGTTTATTTTCTAGATTTGGCATAATAATAAAAAGAAGAGAGCGGAGTGTTTTGTCTTTATGTAATCTACTAGAGATCCGCCAAATAGAACTTTATATGGTTGTTTATTTAAATATCTGAATGGCGTGGCACTGTGTAAACGGGATACGTTGTGGGTTCACCCAAGGAAATGCATTATTTAATATTTTAATTTCTTCGTTTACAATTTAACATTGTATTCTGCATAAAGGTTCCTAAAGGTTCCACTCAACAAGCATTGCCTCAAATTCAGCGAAAGTGAAGAATGTAAGTGTGTCTTGCCATCAGGTTCCTAAGTTTCCTTTCTTTAGTATGGCTAAAGAAAGGCAATGCTTGTTGAGTGGCGGAACTCAACGCCGCTCTGTGTCTTATTACTAAAGCGAAGAAAATGAAATTATAAAATATTTTATTTCCTTAAAATATTTTATTTACGTGTTATAAATAAAAAAAATGTCCTTTACCTCGAATTAGATCCAAGACAAAGAAGACTAATATTATAAGTATTTATATTGCAGTCGCGTATACCGAAGCGACTCGGTAGTAATTGATAATATGAATGTACTGCAGAATATATTCATAGACAATATTTAAAGTTGTTGCTTTTAGGTCACAAAATAATTGTATTTTTTTCCCTTTAGAACTCCCAATTATTCAAGTTTTTAAGTTTGCGATGATGCTGTCTCGGTTAATCAGTCAAGGAGAAAAAAAATCGCCTAACATTACGGTTAAATATCTGTTTTTCAATTGGCAACGCACGCGACGGTTGTAGGTTCGGTTCCCATTCGGTGAAGTTAATTAATTTTATTTCCTTGCTTCTAGTTAAGGTACAAACCGCGGCGTTAAGTTACGCCAATCAACACAAACTTCCTCGAAAAAAAGTAGGGGTGTTTTAAAACTCCTGTATGCGATATCTATATATCGTAAAATATTTTGATAAATAATAAATCAAAAAGTCCCTATTATAAAACTATTTTATCAGTATTTTACCACTTTATTTATATACAGCTGTGAAATATTAAAAAATAATTGTTCCGATAACACAGTAATTATATATAAACGTATAGATCCCACAGGATTATCGTATGACTGCACTTTATATCAGACGTCTAGACGTGTTGTGGAACGTAATTAAATGAACGGTTATTGATTAAATATCTACACTAAAGTAATCAAATTGTTTTAAATTTAAATTAATATTATTATTAGAATGTTCACATATAAATATTATCGTAAGCATTTTTGTAACTTATATAACTTTTTTTTTTAACTTTAAAGCTTAATATTAAGAATTAAGCCTGTCGTGGCGCAACAGCGCTGGCGTGTGACTATAACCGACAGGTTGTGGATTCGATCCCCACTCGAGAAAATGAAATATTTTCAATTTCAATATTTAATGTTCCATTTCTTCTCTCTGGTAATAAAGCAAAAGTGTAGCGTTGAGTTTCGCCACTCAACACGCAGTGCCTCAAAATTGAAAGTGGGGAATGGAAGTGAAACGGAGTGTCTTAACACTAGGTTCCCTGCCTACTCTGCTATATGCGGTATACAGCGCGAAGCTGAAAAAAGAAATGAAGATATTTCTTTCCTCACGCACTCACTTTTTTGATATAATTTGTGTTGAATGGCGGATCTCAACGCCGCACTTTGTCTTTTTAATATACCAAAAAATAATACTACGTGTGTGAAAGGAACCCACATCCTTGATGTTTACAATGAGACACTGTGCCTCTGTTACTAATTTTCTTTTAATAATGTCATGAGAAATATATCTATCTAGAGAGAGGGAGATTTTTACAAATTTCCGCTACCCAAAGATAATTTAATAGAATAATCGTTTGAGAAAAAAGAATGCTATTTATTATATATTTTTTTTATTATTTCTTAAGTATTAATATGAATTTAAGAAAGAAAAAAACTGAAAATTATTAATAACAAAATAAAATAATAGAACATGGGTAATGTTTTTTCTTCCTATTTTTTTACAGTCACGTCAATATTGATAAAAAATATTGTAACCAGAATCTGTAATGTGCTTACAGAGAAATGAGACAAGGGGTATGCTACGCTCCCTCATTAATATTTATTCAACATAAATATTCATTATAGACCATTTCTCGCGCATCTTTTAATATTACGCAATACAGGCAGAATTGTAAAAAAGTGGCCTAACAATTAAATTTATGCAAATTTCTTCGGCATTTTTTCCTGAATAAAGCAATGTAGGGAGTTTAGGGGGAATACGACAATTCGTTCTCCATTTTCTGCCCAAATTTCAAGACATTCAGTATTGAATTGCGGAATTCAATATTGCGCTATGTTAAAAAAATTCAATTCATTTGTGTCGCTGATCCCAAAAGATATTTTCGTCTGAGGCATTGTTTTTTTATTTTATAATTTACTAACCGGCCAATCGTGGCCATGTTTTAGCTACTTAGAATCATTTTAAATTATTTTTGCTTATATATTTTAATTCTTTTAAAAAGAATAAAAATATGTAAACAAAAATGAATTGAAGTCATTAGAAAATAAAACAAATCTTGACGTAAAAAGTAGGTTATCACTTTTTTTAACTTAACGTTGTAACCCACATACAGCAGGAAAAGTAGAGGGAACCTAGTGTTAAGACACTCAGTTGCCCACTTTCTACACAATTTTTGAGTGATGAACGGCGTAAATCAATACAAACCGGATCTTGTTACAGAGCATGTAAATAAAAAAAAAACATTCTTGCCCCGGAGTGGGCTCGAGCTTGTCTTGTTTATAAGTCAGACATTGAACAGTCTATTTCGAAACTTACTTCATGAACTTTCTACTTAAAATGATGTTTTTGAAGATATAGTAATTAGGAAGGTAAATGTCATAAAATGACATAAAATTCTTTTAATGGTCTTAATTAACTTAATGCAGTCCTTAGCTACCTTATCTTATGGTTAATAGATTTACAACGTCAGTATCATTTAATGAAAAAATTATAATTTTATGTCTATAAACATTCCTTGCAATAAAGTATTAAAAATAATATAGATACGAATTACAGAATATTGAATAGAAAATAGAGGTCGCCTTGGCATAGCGGCATGACGTGGGCTCAAAACTGTGGGTTCAAATTTGAATTATTAAATACTTTATCTTGCTTAGGCAACAAAAGAAACGCACTTAGTTCGCTACGAAATGTGTGGAAAGTTCAGAGAAAGTTGGGGAACGGAGTGTCTTTACATTGCCTGCCTAGTCTACTATAAGTAGATTACAATATAAATTAAAATAAAAGTGTATTTGCTACTTTAACTAATATGTTTTTAGCTATACAGTGCATCACGCGCCTGGCAGGCTCGGCAGGGGGGGACTTGGTTTCCGCTCGTGACTTCGCCCGCTTGGCCTACTTAATTAATAATTTACTAATCTACCTTACGTCTGTTTTCTATTAAAAATATTATTTAAAATACAATGTCTATATAAAAAGTAAAGAAAAAATATAAAATTATGCGTCAACACACGCACAGACAAACAGACAAAAGATTTGAAAATCTTTGTTATTATTATGTTATTGAATACCATCCGTGACGATTTTGTTATAAGTATAGATTTGCTTACGGAGAATGATTATTCATTTTTTTATACCACGAGGGTGGCAAAAAGCATACGGCCCACCTGATGGTAAATAGTTATCGTGACCTATGAAAGCTTGCAACACCAGGGGCATCACATGTACACCCTTTAAAAACCTACCGATACCCTCTTGAAGAACCTCTCATTGTAACTATATATTATATAACTAGATCAGAAATCAGTCAATATGGGCAAGTTAGTGCAATTGATATTATCTATAATAATATTACATAATTTTTGACTATATCACAAAGCAGTGATTCTTAAGACTGTAACAAATACACAAAATGTTTAAGAATTAACAAAAAAAACAGCAATATCGTCAACAACAAATGAATGCAAAAGCAAATTTCCTTTCAGCAAAGTATCAAAAGGCGTCTATTTTGTAATAATACACGGCAATTTATCATCTACGCTGTTAGCAACACGAATTTTGCGAATTTCTTACAACGACAGTGATAAATGCCAGTTTGATGTTCCGAGCCATTGAACCGGTCAATGCGTGCATTGACCGGGCTATCGGTCTCCTAAATTTCATCATTATTAATTTATTATATATGTACATACATACTTGTTTATATTTTCTTTAGTATTTTTTTGGATATAGTTACTACCTGTTAGCGTTTTTCTATCCATTTTGGATCAGGATCGGTAAAAAGATGTCATTTTAGAAATCTTATCCTATCTTATAACAAACTTATATATGTATGTTTCTTATTATATATCTTCAGGCTTCAGTCACAAAAGGTACCATCGTGGCGCTAGGTCAGAAGCATGCGATATAAACGCGATGGTAGTGGCTTCGATTCCCACTCGAGGAAAAAAAATATTTTGTTTTAAATTTATGGCGCTAGTAACGAGACAAAACGCGACGTCTAGTTTTACCACTCAACACGCAACCCCTGAAGAATTCTCCGAAAATTCGAGAACGGAAACATCTTAATCAGAACTGAGTGTTTTAAGACTAAGTTCCAATTTTCGGACCTGTCAATTCATATATATCAGGATAGAATTCAGTTCAGTTCAGTCGAATTTATATATTATTTGTCTTATATATTGAGGATATTCAGGGATCGAACAACAAGAAAGATACTAATTAAATAATTCGCTATAAATAAAGGACGTATAAAAGCTAACAATATATGATATTTAAGTAATTTACGGAGCTTTTAACTAATATAATATCAATGAAATAGTTTAGCATGTTATAATGTCATTCAAGCGGCATATTCCTCGCAACTAATGCAACTACGGAAACAATGTTGGTGTGTAGCAAAACTTATATGATCAATATCAACATGGCATAAAGCTGCTATAGTAATTTATATGTTAGCCTCATTTTGTTCTTTTGACCTTTCACCCAACATGCAATTAATTAACAGCATGTTGGGTATTGGGTTATGTACGGAATGGTGTGATGGGCTTTCACCAAAAATATCTTATCTTAAGAGGATATATATTTTGTCTGTTACGTATATATTTTTTATATTCTTATTTATTCATTTTTTAAAAATTAAAGCTGCAGAACTACAATAAAACAGTAATTCAAATGCTTTATGCTATATCTCAGAATATTTACTGATAATTTGTTATTCAGATACTATTTCTACGATAAAACTGTGTGATGGATGACTAGCGGAGGCCGTCGTGGCACAGCGGCTCAGTGTCTGATTGTAAATGTGAATGTCTTAAAGTTACGATACTACGAGTATCATAGACACAAAGCGTGGTTTTTGCCATTCAATGAAATTGTCGCCATGAAACGCCGTGAAATCGTCTTAGTGTAAGATTTTACCGGTCTACTCTGTTAATAAAGCGCTTAGCAAATTTTTTTCAAATTTACTTACTCAGAAAACGTAAAAAGGTTTAAACGTAGCGGGATTTGAACCCACGCCTTTGGGAAGCCTTGCAAGCGCGCAGGCAACTAAGCCATACGCTCTCATTAAGCTACATCGAAATTCTTATAAGAATGTCCTACTAATTTATGTTCTTTTTTATTCATCCCTCACTTTGCAGGATAGGCTAAAGGAACTTGGGAACCTTGGTACCTACAGTACATAAAAATGAAATTTTTCGTATCTATATAAAAGTCAAAAAGTAATTTGTTAAAATAACAAATTTTTGTTAGTTGTTACAAAAATCTGTCTATTTTATAAAAACTTTCATTTTATTTTACGCATGCAGGAAGGAAATAGGGCCACATGAATATACGTAACGTTCTGCTAGTTTAACAGATGCAATTGCTGTTGTAAAAATGCGTTTAAAATACAAGCAAAATTAAATTGTTCCTGCTTGTTATTTTTTTTTAATAGATAGACGTAAGACAACTATTTAAGACATGTCGTTGTGAAGGGACTTGTACCCCACAAGTGTGAGACTGTAAACGAAGGTGGGCTCGTTCAATCCTTGTTCGAGGATATGAAATATTTAATATTTTTGTATCTTTGCTTTAAAAACAGGCAATGTTTCGAGCATTACGTTAGGTTCCCAGGTTACTTCTGTTTACCAAGCTTAATGTGAAACATAGCGTTAAGTTTTTAACTCAAAAGCCTATTTAAAAGATCAAGATGTAATCATATATTTAAATAAATTCATAATATTTTAAAAACCGCAAGAGAAAAGCAGAGTAGGGGAAAGGGATCATGCATTAAGACACTCTGTAACGTTAAATTTTCCAGACCTCTAGTAACGTTAAATTTTCCAGACATATTATATTAAGTGGAAATATCTATGTATATATAAATAATTTAAATATAATTATTCTCTCGAATATGGATCAAACCCACAACCATTATCGGTCTACAGTCAGGTACTTTCCCATTGAATATCCAGAATGTTACTACTACAAAAGGTGTAGAAAGTAATTCTACAGTTATATTGTATACTGCGTCCTACTTTTACTAATAGTCCTGAAATTATTTTCCCCACACACACTTTATTACGAATAGATAGAAACTACTTTGTCTCTGAACTGTATTTTTAACTATTGTAACATTTCAATGGAATTAACAACATATAAATATTTTTTTTTGTATATTCTTACGTGTCTTATATTATGCCTGCACTCTGCTAATTGCATTATTTGTCTTTTCAGAATATTTCTCTAATACAGTAGTCTATCTAAATTTAACATAATATGATTGTAAATTTAAATTCAAATATTTTATTCAGTAAGTTCATCAAGCTTCATGTTTGGAATATTCTGCTGTATTTATATTTTTGAGCTTCACCCTGTATTTCACATGCAACAGTGTAGGCACAGGGACACTTGTGAAAAGACATTTCGTTTTCAAAACATGAAGTGTTGAGTGGCGGAACTCAAAACCGCGTTTTGAGTTCCGCCACTCAACATTTCATGTATTGAAAATAGCGTATTTACAGTGAGATTTATTATAATTATAATATAATTAAAACATTATTCTCATATTTGAACCCACACAATACATATAAGTGCCATTGTGCCATAACTAACAGGTTATTATTAATTTGTTAATAAATATATCATAGTAATTTTAAAAATATTTGTATTATGGAAATGAAAAACAGTGATCGCGAAGTAGGCTTACGATTTGTATGAATGTACGAGTACAATATATCGGCATTGTAATTTAATGTTAAATGGAATGTGTATCATAAAAGAGGATTTTCTATAGGATTATATATAATTTATATGGTAATGAATAAAAAATATATTTCAAATTTGCTTTTGTCATATTGAACTATGGAATAATTTTAATAATAGATTCGTATCTTTTGGTATTACATACTTAATTTGACTTGTCGTGTTAGTATTTGTGAAGGCATAAGAGAAATCTTGCAAACTCACATACTTTTTAACGTTCGATCTGAAATTTGGATTACACCTTTAGTTCTGTACTAATACGATAATCATGTCTTGATTAAAAAAAAAGACATCTACCGCTAAGTTTCTTGTGACGGTTCCTTGCAGGTTGAGGCAGCAACTTTAGTGAACTGCTGACAAATTGCTTGACGTTCAAAAATTTAACTTTTAACTGTTGTGCAACTTTTTATTTTTGTATAAAATATTTAGATTCGAATATTGTTGCAAATTCAAAATGGCCGCTACAATATAATACTGATTAATAATTTTCGCACAACAAGCCAAATGAAGGGCTTGATTTGTAAAATACAATACAAGATGGAAACAAAATCTTAAAAAATAACAAAAGGCAGTTATAAAAAAAGTTTTTATTTAACATTACGTTTCTTTATATGAAGATGTATAGTCAGGAGCAATCATTTATTCTCCTTCCGCCACTCAGGTGAAATGAAGCGCGGCATTGAGATCTGCCATTCAACGCACAATCGTCTCGATTTCTAGCGGAAGTTTTCCTTTATCTTCTTTACTACACGAAAAAACATATAGAAAAATAACTGAGGCCTGTCATGGCGCAAGAGCTCAAGCGTTTGACTGTAAACGGGACAAGTTGTAGGTTCGATCCACGCTCAAGGAAATGAAATATTTCATATTTTCAAATGAGACATTTAATATTTTAATTCTTCGTTCTGGTACAAGACAAAGTGCGGCGTTGAGTTTCACTAATCAAAACGCACCGCCTTAATTGTTTTGTTTACGGAAAGTGGGAAAGGGGACGGAGTGTCTTAACACTAGCTTCCTAATTTCCCCCTGCTTACCTTGCCACAAGTGGAATAGTGTGACCAAGAAAAAAAATACTTTACAGCATTAATTCTAAGCAAGAGAAAAAAATTCCCTACCACTTTTAAGATAAATCCGTATACAAAATTTTATATTTCATTTTCTTAGGTCATCTATCACGTCCGGATGCACCGCTTTGTGCTCCAGCAATCCCTTATCTTGACTTTATGCGGTGGTAATTTGTCAACTATAGTATTTCATGCTCGGCTGAATATTGTGAGATACTAAGTAGTTCATTTATTTTAACGATCGATAAATTATAATTGTTATTTTTATATCGTTTTTAATAGTATGAAGTTTTTAATAGTATAAACAAGTTAATTGACTCTTTGTCAATTGACTCAGAAGTTTGAGTATAGAGAAAGGAATGGTTCTAGTGTTAAGTCACTATTTTCTCTTTTTTTCTGAATGAATTTGAAAGTACTCCTTTCCACTAATTACTAATTGTTTTCGAAACATTGCGTGTTGAGTGGTGAAACTTTATACCGCGCTTTTTGGTGTAGTGGGTTGATCCTCTTGTTATTGAATATTGAGTTTTACATTAGGTCATATTTATACACATTGTTTATATAATTTATAACTTATATTAAATTGACAAACGCAACGCAACAACTACAACTTTGCCGCGTGCGTGAAGAAAGCTACAGCTTAAAAAAGGTGACATTACATTACATTATTAATTATTAAAGGTGACATCGGATGCATGCAAGTAGGATGGTTGGCGCTTGATAAGAGAGGCCTACTGTCAGTAGTGGACAGTTGAAAAAAGAAACGGTAACGATTACCAAATGATCTCTCAGAACTACAGAAGAAATAAGAATATCACAGAGCTTTTACTTGAATGTAATACATTCATTGCTAGGTTTAAAGGCATTAACCGATACGTTCTGTATATGCATGTAAATCTAATAAGTCGTCGATAAGCCACGCGATCTGTGAAGCGTGATCGAGCATTGCTCGTCAACATAATCGCTTTGTAACGTATGGGTAACTCACTTCATAGTCGGATATTATAAAATGTAGGATATTGAAAATAATTACATTATGAGGCCTTGGCCTTGGCCTTGGGTCTCGGCGTAGAGGACAGCGTTTGAATAAAAACAAAATGGTTCAGGGTTCAATCTTTTATTAGAATAGTGATAATTTTATTTTTCACTCTCTGATAGATGAAACCTAGCGTTAAGGCACATATTAAGTATTGAGGTTACATAATTGAGTATCGAGTAGCTTCAATACTCAGTACGTACGTTTTAAATTATGTGAATTATATTAATGTGGTCTTAGACAGAGTAGTTCAAACATATTTATAATAATGCATATTAGATTAGAGCCAAGAATATCAAAAATATATACTTTAAGAATACTTTATATATACACACTTTAGGATTTACAGGATAGTTAAAGAGAACGAAGCGCAAGACGCTACAGTTTCTAGACTCCTTTCACTTTGTCCCTGTCAACAACCCACGGAAGTTAAAATGATACTAGTATCATCTATACCGTGTTTTCGACATAACCAAGGTCGATAGAGGTGATTCTCTGCCTATCTTACTACTGACTTTTGCCTCTAAGTGTTTTTTCCATTCTTTCAATAGTACGACGTGCCCAAATCAACTGAGGACATTATTCTCACGTTTCGCTACCGTATAACAGCATTGGTACCAACCCTGCATTATAAGCTTAAGCAATTACATAAATAACAACTTTCTTAATTCTCACTTTTGATTTACGTTTTTAATTTCGACCGTATTACATCTGGTATCCGGTTAGTTATTGTTCAGATGATATTACTTCAATTTTTGACACTGCGGGTCTCTAATCTTAGCCTTTTAATTTGTATCACAGCTAGTGTTAACCTGCGGTTTTGACCACGTAATATAAGTGACACATTTTATATTCTGACACATTTTATACATGACACATTTTATATTCTGATGACATGATGGTATACTATTGAATGGTATATCCAATACAAAAATAAGCTCTAAATTCAATTTTTTTAATTCTTGTATGTGAAGAACTAAAAAAAAATGAGCATTGAGCATATCCAAACATACAAATTCTTTAGCTTTATAGTAATAAAAGAAATTTGTCAAAACAACCACTCAACCACCTACCATAAATATTAACAAATTTCATTTTTCATTACGACCTCTTTTCGAGGCCATTTTTAATAGGCGCCGTCATGAAAATTCGCAATAACTAACAGCGTGACTGAAATGGTTAGAAAGTGGAACGGACATTTTGAATATTATACTAAAGTAGTAAAAAAATATATTCTATAAATTTACAGGTTATATTTATTATAACAAGGTATTATGTTTTTGTAATGCAGCTAGAGGGTTTTTTTCGTAGCTTACTATGCACTTTGTTTGTAGATTTATTATCATGAACGATACACTGGAGGTTACTGTTCTTTTAATTAAATCTGTCATAACATATAACAGTCTCTTGCATTTTCAGATTAAAGTTACAAGAGTTAAACCTTAGAAGATGCTTACGTAATAATATATGACCTCATAGTGGCGTCTTTAGATGTAGTTAACTGAGCGCTATTGTGGTAACTTCTAATACGATTTAGCAGAATAGCTTTTACGAGTATATTTACACTCTAATATTATCTTGTTTTATTTATTAATAGTAATATTCTGTCTTACTTACTTGTAGTATGCCATATTCTACGGCAAAGTTGTTCTAAGATAGGCCATGTTTGTAACTAAATTGTAAAAAAGGCGGTATTTTTCATTGCGGTCCTTTACTATATTGGGCTGGACTAGCCAAGATAAGTGTTGACATTTTAAAGAGGCCTATGAGGCTTATATATCTTTAATATATTTGTGCAAGTCCCAGGCTCTGCTCCAAGTTCAAAAGTATTTATTTCAATTTTTTTTTTAATATCAACATTACTTTTTCTCTTTATTTGTATTGTAAGTTATTATTAGGCGCCAAATTGTTAGTCCCGGAAAGTATGTAATAAGTATTGATGACACGGCCAAATTCATACAAAATGCACCAAAAATGATGCATAAGTGCTCGTAGTATTTCCATTTACATATAGAAGTTAGCTTAAACTTTTCTGTGTTACAAGTGACCGTAGACTTGGATGTCTAATAGGTAAAAATTTCAGCTTGATACCTCCATGAAATCTCAAAATAAATGATCTTAGCTGAAGGATAATTGAATAGTAAAGTTTCTTATAGAAGATACATTTTTTTATTGAGTTACAAAACGCTAAATAATCAACTTCTTTTTTCCTTAAACCGTAAAATAACCTTAGCGTTACATCACTGCGTTCCCTACTTTTCGTTTTATTAATGGAATATTTTTTTGTAAAATATTCATTAATCTTTACTAAACGTGCTCCAAAAAGGTGTTTTTCTTATTTTTACCGTCCTGACCTAAGCAGACAAGTGAATGATAATACAGCCAAAAATAATTCTGCTCGGATTACTGCGTCTTTACAAATTTTCTGGTCCATAAATCACAACGCTTCAACGAGCTATGGTAGGTGTGCAAATTTTTATAAAAAATATAAAACAGATTCCAAACGGAAATATTCGGATGATATTTATGAGGCTCGGGTTCAAATCCCGTTACTTTTATAAATTTATATTATCTAAAATAATCTTTGGTAACGGTAAACGTTACCGTTACGTTAGTAAACGGTACTTGCATCGATCACTTAACATTGAATAGTGACGTGAAATGATTTTATTTTTTAAAATAGAGATTAGACATGATTACTGTAGCTCTCTGTTTATATTAAGATTGTATTAAATTGGTGATCCGAGATATTTTGTAAGAAATTGATTTATGAGATCAATACAAGTCATTGATTTATCGCGCCCAAAATCAAACAAAAATCGACATTTTTTTTTAACTTCACACTGTATCCCGCACATAGGAGGAGAGAGCATAGGAGGAGGCAGAAGAAACTTGAAAACGAAGTGTTAAGACACTGTTGAGACCGTTGCGTTACCCACTTTCCGCCAAATTGAATGCATCCCGTGTTGAGCGGAACTCCATTTATATTTATTCATATTTATTTTAATAATTATGTAGTTAATTAAATACGAAATATAACTAAAATATATTAATTTAAAATTAAAACTTCTCTAAGAATTTATAACAACCATCTGTCACAAGACTTTTGCTGCCATCTCTCTCTTTCGTTTTTCAATTGACGTTGACAGTAATTTTTTCAGCCAACATTTTATGTGATTTTTATAATTAACTATAAAATAAAAAAAATATTTCAAAGTTGCGGGTGACCACCAGTAAATAAGTGAAAAATAAAATACTTTCTTTAATACGTAATTAAAAACGGTTATCTGCCGTGGCACAGCACAAGCGCGTGACTGTAAACGCTACAGGTTGTAGGTTAGATTGTCGCTGGAGGAAAGGTAATGTTTAATATTTCCTTGCTTTGGTAACGAAGCAATGCGCCGCATTGAGTTCCGTAACTCAACACTCCTCTATATTTCTGAGGAAAATGGGAGTGTCTCTTAATAAGAATGGACACTCCGATCCCATTAAGGCACTTCCGTGTTTAGTCACTTAATATTAGGTTCCCAGGTTCCTTTTTTTTTTATGGAAAAGACAAAACTATGCTCGGTTCACTTCGCCCACCCTGCCATAAGCGGAATGTAGCGTAAAGCCAAACATAATTCTAAATAAATAGAAATTAGGTCAAAGGTCCTTGTTACCATTATAGTAATATTCGTACATATTTTTTAAATTATTGCGTAAAGAGCAAATTGTTTTAACGAGGTATTATTATATTTCTATAAAAATCATGACATGGTCTGTTGTTTTTTATAAAGAACCTTTTTGTATTTTTTTATTTATAAATTATGTTTTCAATTTTCTAATACAAACATTTATTAGCTACAAATTATTTGACATTAATAAATTGAAAATGAA
>DWMZ01000659.1:0-20510 GCA_018249855.1 Eueides tales michaeli | reverse complement strand
TAGCATCTCTGTAGGGAGATTTTTACAAATTTCCGCTACCCAAAGATAATTAGAATTATCGTTTGGCAAGAGAGAATGCTGTCTATTAAATATTTTTACTATTTTTAAAGTGTTATTCCACACTTAGGAAAGAAAAAATACTAAATTTAAAAACGTATAAAAATTTGGACGTAGCAGGATTTGAACCTGCGCCTCTTGAAAACCGTTCAAGCGCTTCTGACCACTAAGCCATCCGTCCTCACCAAGCTCCGTCAAAATTTTTATACGCTTGTTACAACTTATTTATGTTGCTAGCATCTCTGTAGGAAGATTTTTACAAATTTCCTTTACCCAAAGATAATTAGAATTATCGTTTGACAAGAGAGAATGCTGTTTATTAAATATTTTTACTATTTTTAAAGTGTTATTCCTCACTAGGAAAGAAAAATACCAAATTTAAAACGACGACAGACGGATGGCTTAGTGGTCAGAGCACTTGAACGGTTTTCAAGAGGCGCAGGTTCAAATTCTGCTACGTCCAAATTTTTATACGTTTTTAAATTTAGTATTTTTGATTTTGTACTTTTCAGATAATTTTGAAGCTTTACAGAGTATAAATGATACTCTGTAAAGCTTCAAAATTATTCACTCAATATTTCACAATACTCTTGAAACGTTTGCTGCAATATATACAAAGTCAATACTGAAGTATCGACATCAGAGAAACTACGCTATAACTATTACTGTAAGGATATCTGGTGAACGTTTAACACTCACAAGCGTACGTAACAAGTGAAGCAACAAATTCACTCGGTTTGACGCCTTTGATTTCTGCAATTCGCAACAGCGCTGTATACTACTGTACTACAACATATAAACATTCTATAGTAGGTATATATACATAAATAAAGTTGTACTGGAAGTGAGGATATTTTTTATATTTTTAGCTTTATACAAAACACTTTTCGTACAAGCCGATTGTAAACGCGACAGGCTGTGCATACAATTCCTATTTAAGGAAATGTGATATAATAATAACATTTTGATTTCTTCACTCTGGTAACAAGGCACAGTGTGGCGTTGAGTTCCACCACTCAACACGGAATACCTCAATTTTTTTTATAGAACTGATGAAAATGGCCAATTGCCTATCTTACCGGATGGGATACAGCGTGAAACTAAACAATAAATCAAACTTTAAGCTTAATTTCTAGAAACTGTGTCTTTGTTGACAAAATCTTAAAATTGTTAATAAGAAGACATTACTATTTACTACGAGTATATTGAGATTGAAGTGAATGCAATCGAAATAATATGGAATATTAACTACAAACGCAATGATTGTAATCATTGCCTTTGTAGTTCATATTCCATATTATTTCGATTGCATGATGAAAATTAAGATACAAATATTTGTTAAATTTTTAAAATTATTAAAATTAAATTTATTTAATTTATTTAGTCAACATTTTCCTTAAAACGGTAATCCTTGAATATTAAAATTAAACGAATTGAATATTGAAAAGAAACTGGAAAGGTTAAATGTAAACAAGAAACCGTAAAGCAAATATTTTGGCAAATAGTCTTCAGTATATTTAACAACGTACCATATTCAATTTAAAACACCTTTAACAATTTATAACGTATTATCGGCTTGTTACGAGTAGCTACCGCTTTGTATAAATCTATAATATTTATATATTCAAATGTTATTCATTCCTTCAAATTTTATAATATTTTCAAATTAATCAAATTTTACCACATACCAAGCATATTTAAACATTGACTAAATTAAAAATCTTCATTTTACTTTTTTTTCATATAGACTACATATATAGTATAGTAGGGTTCTGTGGAATAAAGTGCTTAATGGACCGGCGATTTCTTGAATTATTATATTGCATGTTGAGTGGCGGAACTTTACTTTACTTCACTATGTAAAGTGGGAAAATTAAAATAATAAAAAAATAAATAAATATAATTTCCCTGAGTATGGATAAAAATCCGTTGCACCGTGCTTACAATCAGACGCGTTCTCACTGCGCCATTTTTAATCCAAGCTTTATATATGTATGAGATATAATAGAAAATATCTTCTTTATAAAGACAAATGTTTTTATTTTTGTAGCTTCATACTGTATCTGTGTCTTAACTTCAGCTTGGGAAGAGGTCTATGTGACACCACTGCCTAAAAACCGCAACCCTTCCTCCATGTTCGAATACCGACCTATATTAATCCTACGTTTCCTATCAAAAGTACTTGAACGCCTCGTAAATCAACAATTAAGTAAATACCTTATAAGCAATAACCTATTTAATCGTCTACAGTCTGGTTTCAGGCCTAGTTATGCATTCTTCTCGCTAATATTTTAGCATAAACTTTACTACCTAAGCTAATCAAACTGATAGCCCTAAAGCTTGCGTAATATATCTGTGAACCTTTGCCTTTATACAAACGCACGATGACTGCACCGCGCCATTCGTCTGGGACCTCCTCCGATTTCCAGATTCACAACTCTTTTTGGAAACTCTTTCTTGATATTCCTCTCTGATCGGTGGATCTTGAAGCTTCCAGCTTCTTATGCGATGATTCGGTGCCAAGCATAAACAACCAGTGCGGTTGCGCAAACATGCGAACACACCCCCTTATTTTAGCTACGACTAGGTAATGGTCTGTTCCCAATTTAGCACTCCTATAAGCTCGCGTGTCCATAACTTGGATTCAAATACGCTGATCCACTAGGAATAGATCAATCATACTTTTCTCTTCCGTTCGCTCCCATGTGTACAAGTGAATTTGTGTGTGGTCAAATATCGTGTTCGCCACAGAGAAATTCTTTTCCTTGCTAAATTTCCAATATAAGCTTTCCAGTCTCATTCATTCTCTTGTCATCATACTTGCCTTGCACTCCCTCGTAACCGCTACGCGCAGTTCCAACCCATGCGTTCAAATCACCACATATTATTGCTTTTTCATTCCCTCTAACACTACCTACGTTCCTGACACTCTCCCAAAACTCCTCGAGTTCGCATAATGGAGCTGAGGATTCCGGCGCATACACCGCTAATAAGAAAACTCTCCAGTCTGAAACGCATGCAAAGGATTGATCGCCATGAACCTATCATTGCATTAACTAATCAAGAGGACAATCACACCTCGCCTACACCTCGACTCATCCGTTCGCTCTCTGGTACGCCGGCCCAGAAAGCGACCCAGTTACCATATAAATCGATCATGTTATTACCTTTTCACCTGGTCTCAGTCATACAAATATTATCCAGATCTCTGCCATTCATCACATCTAATAATTTATTCATCTTTTCTTCCATCCATCCTCTTACATTCCACGTAGCTATTTGTAGCTCCGCCCTCCACTTCACGCCCTTTCGGACATGGCGTGCTGGAAGGCGATCCCCGAAGCTGCATTCGTCTCCACTTATCACACCAGCGGGGACGCACTGTTGCGAGTCACCTTGGGAAGATGCCCTAGCAGTGCGCGGTCGTATGGTGCACATCGAGGCAGATTTAACGACGCAGCCCTATAGAGGGCTGGCAGGAGTTGCTGCGAGCAAGTCTTCCATCATGGACCCCCACGCCCCCATTTAATACTATGTATTCTCTTAACATATCTCCTAAAGTGAATGATTGATTTCATTGTTATTTGTCTGGTCGCCAGCAACGTAACCGATTTCGGGATTCTTTCTCTGAATGGTCACCGGTGTTTTCTGGTGTTCTACAAGGTGACGTCTTGACTCCTCTGTTATTGTTTATCAACTATTTCTGTCACTATCTAACTTCTTTCTACCACCTTTATGTTGACGATCTTCAAATATAACGTCAGTGTTCTTTACACGATCTCTTAAATTCTATAACAGCAATATCAAAAGTAGTTGCAAATATATAATTACAAAAGTAAATCTCTGGGCCTGATGATAAACCTCAAAAAAACGCATACAATTATAATAGGTATTCCAACGCTTATTGCCAAATTTCAGTAAGCGATCTACCTAATATAACACTTGATGGAATAAAAATTACTTTTATTGATAAGGTTAAGAATTTGGGAAGTATATTCGATCAATATCTATCTTGGAACGCAGAAATCAGTGAAGTGAGTTGAAAAATATTCTCAGCTGTTGCATCATTACTTCGATTCGATTTTCTACCTACTCCTACTAAAATTGCGCTTTCACAATCACTCTTATTACCAATTCTTGATTACGCAGACTGTTGCTATCTAGACTTAACAAAGGTACCATTAGATAAACTTGAGCGTCTTCAAAACATCTGCATACGTCTTATTTGTGGACTACGCAAATACGATGATAGTTCCAAATTCAGTAAAAAACTTAAATGGCTCCCAATTCGACTTCGCCAAAAAACTTATGTTCTTTGTCTTCTATATAATGTTCTATTCTATCCAGCTTCCTCTACTTACCTCAAAGAACGATTTATTTTTTATATGAATTACATGTGTTCTTCCTCCACTTCAAGCAATCCTTCTCGTCTCTTAAAATCCTTAGCCACTCTTCTTCATACTTTACAAACTTTTTTTCTGTTAATTTAGTGACCTTTTAAAAAAGGGTAAAAGAACACTTTGAGAATCTTTTAGAAAAAAAAATATTGCATTTACTTTTCCTATAATATATCCATATGTATATTAGATTATGTATGTCTGTATGTCATGTCTGTATTTTATTTTTTTCAAAATGTCATTCTGGGAATTGAATAGCTGTCTTAATACTGGGCTCCCAAGTTCCTTTTGTACACCGTATTGTGTGCAGACATAAAGTGTAACTAAAAAATTAATTTGCTAAAAATTTTTGTAGCTGTGTAAAGAGTGCCTTTATAAAGACATTCTGAATCGTTTGTCTCACACAATATATTTTTAAATGAAAAGAATGAAATATTTAATTATTAAAAAACTGAAAAAGGAAATAATATTCTTTCCAGTATTTATAAATCTTCGTAACAAGTAGTACTCATTTCGCACTTACCCATTGTCGGCCCTAAAAAGGTTGAGTTCATTTGGCACCGTTTCGTGTCTGAAATAAGACGGGCTCGGTTCAGACCCTAACTTTGAAGCTGAAGCATTTTCTTTAAATGTCTATACCTCGTTTACCATGTCGACTTCTTAACGAGGCTACTGTCGTACAACCGTCGTGAGTGACTTTGTGTTAATATATAGCTAAGCTTTCAATGTTAAACCAAACAGATAAGAGAAGCAGAATGTTTCTTTAAATTTTGTGGAATTTAATATAAATTTGTTTTTTTAAAATGCCTTAATAAGTATTCAAAGCTTAAAGAATTATAAACGTATATTGTTTACACTTATTAAAGCTCTGTAGTACCGACCATCTAATCAATATATTCTCTTATTCTTTACTGCACAAAAATATACAATAAAAAGGTTATTTAACAAGTGTGGGTTTGTTGATGAAAGAAATCTCTTGTAATTGGAATTCTATGACATATTTAAAACACTGTCTGAAACTATATTAATTATTCTCATTAGTCAGTATATGCTTTTTACTTAGGATTTAAATGATGAGGGAGTGTTTCTCTTGCTAGAATTAATGTGTTGGTATGGAAAAGGATTTCAAATAGAAAAAGTCAGCGTAATCAAGAATTGGAAAGAGACGACTGCTGCAAGCGTGACTGCTGTAGGTTTGATTTCCACTTTTCTGCTTCTCCTATTTTGTTTACTTTGACTTATTCGGGATATATGTACATGCGCATATTAATATATGTAAGTACTTGCTAACCGCTCGTGATTTTTCCTGCTTAGACTAGCTAATTACTTAATTAATATTCTGAATTTCTTTCATGTTTTAATATAATAATACAACAACAACAACGACAACAACGACAACAACGACAACAACGACAACAACGTCAACAACAACAACAACAACAACAACAATATATATTCACTAAAATGTAGATTGAGAAGAAATGGATGCTTTTAATGATAGTTTTTCTCACGTATTTTCGAAAATTTGAGGAAACTAGCAATTGTAGTGATGAAATTTTACAAAATCCGGCCTTAGTGACCTACGTCCTAAAATTAATCTCATACAAACTTTGAAAGTTTTTGAAATCCACTTGTAAATTATGAGTGACTCTCCTCATACTGAAATGTCAGTATGAATGAGAGTCAATTTACTACTTATAAATGGGTTTCTTTATTATTTACTCCACAATCTCTTTGAAATATAGTTAAAAAAGCAATACTAATCAAATTTTTGTAAATATACAAAGATGTCATCTTAAACCAGCAAAATTATAACTTGATTTTGTATATTAGACATTAAAAATCTTCTTAAAATTAATAGCAAAAATATGCAATGATGCTGCGACGAATGCGGACAGAATGAAAAATCTGTACGTGATTTCATTAAATTGTATTAAAGGATAAAAATGGAAAAAATATCTGAGGTTACTATTGGGTATTTAGACAGATCCTGATGGTAGACGCGGTGGATATTAGTGTGATTCCTTCTCATAAAAAATATTTAATTATATTTCACTGAAAGAAAAAGTGCGGCGTTTACTTCCGCCTTTCAACACGCAATGATACTGCAATATGATGAAGAGCTAAAACACTTTGCCTGTCCTTTAAAACTTTACGAGGATAGTTTTTACATGTCAAAAATTGTATTAGTATTTTCAATAATCATTAAAATTATTTTTGGAAGTTAGCTTCAATTCCTACAAACAATTCTTTGTAGTCTAAAGTTTTAATATATAACACGAAAACTGCTAATAGGGAATAACTGATTTATTTTATAATTAAGAATCAATTTTAAATGTACTTTTTCATATTATATAATGTGAATAAGGTTTTCTAAATTAAAAAATCATAGGACTAGGACTACAATATCTGTAAGTTCACATTACAAATTTTTTATACCTAATCCCAATCCATAAAATATTTCGTTCAAATGTTTATTTGGCTAGTCTAGAGTACTGCTGCCCACATCTAACATTTTTATTTATAAACAAACATCCATTCGATATTAGAATATATTGTTATTCTATAATACTTTCCGAAAAATTTGTAGAAATCGGTTGGTGACAATGTACTTCTCCCTTTCCCCGTTTTTGTTCTCAGAGCAAGAAAATTAAAAGAACTCGTTACCTCGAGTGAAGACATTATGCGGCAGCGACACTATTTCATCAGTTAATATATATTCAAGCAGATGCAAAGAAAATTATCTATTGTAATCCCTTACTGTGCAAAATCTATCGTAAAAAGGTTTGAGGCCTTTTAATATGGATTGTATAGCAAGTGTTCCCACCAAGCACCTACAAAAATCATAACAGCTAATAGCAATTTCTTTTTTGTGTCCATACTAACAGTCATCTTGACATTAAAATGATTTATAAGTTCTTCTTTATCTAACAAATATACCAAATGACATATATTTTGTTTGTTTTCCTCTAAATATTGTCATAATTTCAATACAAAGCACCTTGAGGTTTTATTTCAATAGCTCTTGTTCTGTCTTGTTTAGGAAGCGTGGTCAGCTAAAATAATATATTTCAGCAAAAAAAGATTGAAAAAAGCAAATACACTATTTTACACGCATTTGCTTTAATATTTTCGCTTCACGCTCTTTATAATGATAGACTTTCAATTCATCGGCTAGATAAATTATAATAATTTGTAGGTTAAACAAAACGACCTGGTAACAGAGATATAACATTGTACTTTCCCCCAAGTAACATATATAAATTTCAGCTTTATAAGGTTAAAAGTATGTTAAGTATCTGGCAATATATAACAACATTTCTAATGTTGTGCTAAAAAATATTTAAAAAATCAGCTTCACAATGTAACGTAATAATTTTATGCACTATATAAGGTAACGGTCTAATAACTGCCAAAGAAACCATCAAATTTCATATTCCGTGATAGTACCAGGGCTGGGTGTGTGCAGATAAACTTTCTGCTGCCGGTTTCTGTTTTTAGACATAACGGATTTGCTTGCCGGGCTCTCGGTACATTATTATGTAGTTAGACTATAAACAAATGTAGGAAGCAGTGAAAGCTGTAATTTATATAATATTTTTTCTATAAAATGTATTATAAATATTCTTATTTTATAAAATATATTTACTATCGAAAAATCTTATACCTACCGTTACTTGTAAAATTTCTTTGGTTTTCTTTATTCTTCTTCTTCCGATTTCAATAAGTATAGTCAAACAACAGGTTATTTTTATATATAACCATTGAGTGGAACTATTATTTTAAAGGCTTTTATTATACCTTTATCGTTATAGTAAAGCCATTTCCCAGCAGAAATACGGTGCATCAGACTAAAATACGCTACTAATGTAGATCAAGTGCAACGGCATTATAAAATAAATAATTGCAGAACGAAACGTATATACCTAAATACTGTGTAAATAAAATCCGTTAGAAACTTTCTCATCCTAAAATAAATTCAATATAAATAATATTCTAAAGGTTAAACAAATGCGCTTTAGATCCGGCCATTTTAAGTAGTCTGCCGAAAGCCTTTAAAGCTATCGCCTGGTTGTAATATTTTACCTGACGGAAAGCAATCCCGCTCCGTCGGGCATAAGATTCCCATTTCCGCTTGTTATATATAAATGCAATTTTAAAATGGAATAATAAAATCTTAACACTAGGTTCCCAGGTTCCCTCTGCCTACCCTGCCTCGTGCGAAATACAGCGTGAGGCTAAAAAAAAATCATTAGCATATTATAATATTCTCTTACTCATTGGCATATTAAAAATATTTTATAATTTATAATACATACATATATTTGAATGTATTTATTATTAATTTATATGAAGATTAAATTCTGTTAAGTAACATTTGAAAATTAAAATATTACACCGACTGAGATGTCGAAAATATTTCAGTACACTAGATACTAATAATCTTTAGACTTACGTCGGCAAATCTCGTGATGATTCTTTTTCATATTTAAATTCCAAGTTAAATTCTACCAGTCAATATTTCTATGTTTTATTATCAACCCTATAAACTTTAAGTCTGCGTAGCGTTCACTCTCTCTTCCTTTATCTAGTAAATTCATATTACATAAAAATAAAGCCGTAAAATCCTATATCATTTTATGGCCCGAAATATTTTTATATAGTTTCATTCTTTGTTTCAACTTTATGTTGTATCCCGCACAGTGTAAGGTAGGAAGAAGGAACTTGGGAACCTAGCATGAAGACACTCAGTTCCCTATCCCATTTTACCACCATTTTGACACATTGGTGTGAGGTATTCCGTGTTAAGTGGCTGAAATAAACGCTGCGCTTTACCTTGTTAGCAGGGCGATAGAATGAAAATAATTTTTCGTTTTTGAAGGAGGATCGAACCCACCACCAGTTGTGGTTTACAGTCACACGCTCGTGCTTCTGCGTCACGTAGTTTCCTGTCGCAAAATTTGTCGGAACACGGACAAACCATATACCATATCATGCTAAGTATTATTTTCATATACACTATACTTATATTACAAGTATATGTTATTAAAAACATATGATTTGAACCCAAAATCAGTTTAAACAGATAAAGAAACTTGAATATTTTCTAAACAAACAATAATTAATAGTAGAACGACTTGATGCGACTCAGTTACTTCCGAAACTAGGATTATAAGGGATTAGCGAGATAACAGACAACATTACGCTTTAAGGCTATTATATGGTCAGATTTACATTAGGTTTATTGTACTCATTTCGCCTAATTATTATGCCTTGTTTTGATAATAAATGGAAAGCGTTTGTTTTGCTTAGAAACTTGGTGTGATGTTTTGTTTTATCAACTATTAAAAATTGAATTGAATAATTCTTAAGCATACCTATATGTTGAAATGTCAGAAACATTTTGAAATAACTAAAGTGTTTGCACAATTATTTTTAGTACAAAATCAGCGCACATGAGATTTCAGAATACAATGATTTAAATTATTGAAAGAGCGTGGTTTAAAACGAATTAATGCTATGTAAAGAGCTTTTACCGCGGTGGCGGAGGCCGCAAAGATCTAATTTCGCATATTGACAAAAGACTTATTTTATATTAATCAAAATATGGAAATTTCAACTTATACGTATAAGGGTAAGAGATTTGATATAGTTTCATTTGTGGTAGTGGTATTATGCTAACTTTGTCTAGATTTATCTAGTTTAGATCAATCAACACACCAACATATCAAGATCATCAGAGATTCAGAATTTGTAAGTAGATATCTATCGTAGCTATTTGGATTATTTCTACTAAACAATTAAAATATTTCTAAAAAACTTTCAGAGAATAAACTAATAACATACTATAGCAACTTATAACATTTCTTTGTTTCAACATTCAAATGTGGCTTGTAATTGGACTTGAACGGCCTTTTTGGTTGACCCTAAAGGGTAATTATTTCAGGATATAAATGAGTGACGACCCTTAAATTTCATTGTCCTAACTTTTGTTTCACTACACGTATGGGATGTGGGGATATAAAATTATTTTTACGAGGGTCATCTTTTTTATTGCAACGATTAAAAGGTAGCGTTTAGTTGCAATTTAAATTTTTATTTTCATACTAGCGTGTTTCCCTTACTGTACATTGCGGTTGATTTGTTAGGGCGCTCTACTTAAAAATATATATCTTTGACAAAATTTACGAAAAAAAAAGAAACGACGAAAGACAATGTATAATAAATATAAATAGAATTAACACTAGCAACTCAACACTGGGTTACTAGTGAACCTAGTGTTAAGTCTCCACTCTCCACCTAATTGTCAAAACATTGTATGTTAAGTCACGAAACTCAACGCCGAGCTTTGCCCTGTAAGCAGAACTAAGAAATGTAAATAATTTAATCCTCAGAAATTAGGAGTTCCTGTAGAAATATTATATAGATAATGAGAAAACTGGCAAACTTTCATGTAATAAAAATAAATACAATATCCGAGGATAGCAGAATTCAACGCTGCTCTTTGCTTAAACACAAAATGGGGAAATGAAAATATTTATAACATCCTGCAAAGCGAAGCGTTGAGTTCGGCAACTCAACACGCAATGTCTCCAGAGTTTGGCAGGAAGTGGGACACAGAAGCAACTTTATGGAAACGCACTATCTAAACACTAGGTTTCTAAAATATTTGCCTATAAATCAACTTAAATATTTACCAAATTCAAGATGACGTAAAAACAACAATGAATCAAATACATTTCACCCCTTGCTTTTAAAATTCCATCGACTGACACAAAGGCAAATCCGAAATAATCTTAAATGTATTATTTAATGGTGCAAATCTGTTAATGAATAAATTTAATACAAAGACAAGGAAGATTCTCTTTATTGTTAATCATCAATCTTCAGCCGTTTTAACTTCAGACCGAACAATACCAATATCGTCGGTTTAAAAGTAATGGACACTTTAAGTGTTATCTGCCTCCTCACAAACAAACTCTGAATTAGACCTCTACATCGGTTCTGTCAACGAGGAATGCCACGAATATTTGCTACCCTATTTATATGATTTTCGAAGGACAGAAGCGAAGTACGTCGATTTACTTTTTGATTACATTTAATTTTTTAGTCGATATATCGCAGCGCCTCCTGGCGGCAAGTTAAGTCAATAGGTAAAATACATGGCAATACCAATTTTTGTAACAATCGGTTGAACGGGGCGGAAGTCGATAGTTAACAGCCGACTTACACCAATGGGCATAACATCAGCTTCTCCGTGGTAAAAATAATACACATACCAGTTTTCAAAATAATCGATCAAATAGTTTCAAAGTTCATCGATTATTATACATATATTACTGTATGCAGGATACAGCGTAAAGAAAAAATAAATTAGTAAATTTCAAAACAAAAGCCATAACACTTGGTTCCTAAGCTCCCTCTGCCAACCCTGCCATGTGCGGGATATATCGTGATCAGCAGAAACCACACATCGGTTTAAGCAGAGGGGCTTTCTTTGCAACGTGTATAGCCCTGCCTTTTCCCTCACTTTTAAGAGGGCTCTCTCTCCCTTGCTTCTTTATCTCTAGCTTATCTTGTTTCTCTTATTTCGTTCTGTTATAATAAGAATTTGTTTCGTGTTTTTTTTTTTAATTTTAATTAACTTTATTTATTAAAATGAAATAGTATTTTATAGGAATAGTATATAAACACTCTAAATAGAAATTATAAATCTTAGGCAACCTTTTTCTAAGACAATGGGATGGATACTGAAAGTAATAAGTAATTATAATATTTGAGCATTCGGCAATATTGCTGACGCGGCAGCGAAAATCCAGGGATCCGCAAATATATTTGCAGGGTCCGGGTATAACAGTTCGTTCTGTGTGCGATCGTTGGCTAGAATTAATAAAATTGTGTTAAATACATCAAATATCTCAGTAAATCCTTAAATATACTTAAGATTAAATATTTATAGTTTTGTAGTTGACTACTCACTTTAAACATATTTTAAGTGCACGTTACATAATTTATTAAGTATTAAGAGCAACTCGCTTTTAGCTGTCTTTAATTATAATTTTCACATATTTTTATATTAAAAATGCAAACTGAAATATTCACAAATTTATTAGAATTTTCTTTTAATAACATTATATATTTATCATACAAGTTTCATAGTAAAAGAACTGTAAACATCTCACCTTTCCGTTAGCTTACCAAAAGAGCATTGATCGGCATCAACTTAATCGTCCGTCCCTTGCGCCAGTTGTTGCCGTTGGGCTGTGTAAACAGCAGCCTGCCTTCCATTGCAAACCTAAACCAACATTCATTAATTTATACTAACTAAAACTAGCCTGTTATTGAATAAATTAACCATATCTTAAATGCCAAAGAATATTAAAAAAAAAATATTTCTAAATCAATTTTATTATATCAATTGATTTTTTTGAGAATTGAGGCCTATCAAGTAACGCAGGTGCTTAATTTGGCTTTAAAATCGACAGGTTGTGAGTTCAATTCTCACGACTCACGAGCAAATAAAACGATTAATATTTTCAATTTTGAATTGAAAATTTCAATTTAAAATTATTAATTATTTTATTTCCACGCTCTGGTACACAAGGTAAAGCGAAGAGTTCTACCACTCATCCTACAGTGCCTCAAATTTGGCTGAAAGTGAGGAACGGACTGGAATGTTTTCAAGTTCCTTCTGCCTACCCTGCTATGTGCAGGATACAGCGTGAAGCTGAAATTTGAGAAATATGAAGGTCATTTTGAACAGATTTTGAATGATAAATTTTAGCCTTCTAATGCTGATCAGCAGATCTATACAGGGTTTGGGGGTATTTTAAAATATATGGCAACTATTTGAATTACAAAGTTTTACAAGATTCAAATTACTGAAGTACAATACATTGTAATATTTTTTTCCAAAGCAATTATTATAATAACACGAGCATATCTCATGTTCGTTTTGATGTAATTATTCCCAAGAATTTGCTATCATTAAATATATTTCAATAAACGTACATAAAATACTGTCGTGCCGCAGCGGAGCGGCACAAACGAGTGTGTGACTGTAACCGATAGGTTGTGGGTTCGATTCCCACTCAAGGAAACAAAATATTTAATATTTGAAAATATTTCGTTTCCTTAAGTGGGGTTTAAGTATCTAATGTGGGGTTAAAATATTTAATGTTTTATTTCTTCGCTCTAGTAAAAAGGCAAAAGCGCGGCGTTGAGTTCCGCCACTCAACACAGAATGCCTCAAATTCTGCGGAAAGTGGGAAACGGAGGTGGGGCGGAGTATCTTTACACTAGGTTCCCAAGTTCCCTCTGCCTACCCTACCATGTGCAGGATACAGCGTGAAGTTGAGAGAGTAGAGTATAAATACTGTTCAGATAAGAGTACCTATGCTTATAATGAGCCCATCTTAAAATTCTTTATACAACATATGGATAAATTTTAAATATTTTAAATATACTTATAAATATTGTCGCCTATTCCCTCAAAGTAGTGAAAAATATATTTTTTAATCTTTTAGTTATATGATTCATATTTATCCCAATTTGATTATTAATAAAAAAAGATACAAAAAGACGCTGGCGAAGTAATATATAAAACAAGTTCGAAGAATATATTTATTATACATCCAGGATTTTTTTTTCTTTATTAAATAAATCGTATTGTCGTGCCTGTGTTTTAAAATATAACATTGTATATACACTGTTACCATTTATGGGACTAACTACAATTTTTTTACATGAAATGTATACTAGCTACAGTAAAATTGAGAAAAAGCAAGTTTTAACATATAATACGACCGAAACGAAGTGTTTTGTAGAAACTAGTAGAGAACAGAAACATTGAAACAGTTGCTATACCATGAGAAACGAGTTAGGGTTCACTCTTTTCAGGACTGTATCCATCCATTTGCGAGACGCACAAGAATATCCTTACATTCTACTTCTCAAGACCGGCTAACAACAATGCGGCACCAGCTTGTTTTACACAATACGACCGAAAGGTTGTCGACATGCCAGAACATTCCAAGAGAATCTTACCAATGTTTACCGTCAATAAATCCTAAAATAAGACAAAATAATGGGTGAAAAAAAATTTTTAGAACACTTGTAATAATTTACTTAACGAAATTAATTAAAATATAAAACAAAACACTTCGGATATTAGCAACACTAAATTTCATTGAAGCGTACAAACTGTAAAGAAAAAAAAAAGTGAAAATCAGTACCTTATCTCCTTGTTCAACGGCAATCTCGAGTGCATCTCTTAGTTTCTCTCACAATATTTGATTATTTTCAACTAACTCTTCGACAATTAAAAATATTGCACTTAATTGTTGCTGCGTTAGTAAACCAGCCACTAACATAGGATTGTAAAATTTTCCGAGTACAATTTGCCGATTACGACCATATTTCTCTTCGATTTCAACAATTTCCGTAATGTTTTCGTTTCTTTCAGTTCTCTTCTTATAGTACTTGCGACATGCGCGCGTAAAATTATAAAACAATTAGCGAAATATAAAACAATTATAAATAAAATGTACAATTAATTAATTACGGAACATATGCGTACAAATTCTTGCGTTTGTTGATCGTGTCGTAGACTGGGTTTGAGTGGTTACTCGAAAAAATTCAATACGTAATATATTCATTTCTTGGCTCTGGCAACGATGCAAAGCATGGTGTTAAATTCCGCCTCAAAAAGCACAATTCCTCAAAAATGAAAAATGTATTAAGGCATTTAAATTCGGGGATACCTTGCTTAGTAATTTGAGTTCCAAGAGTCTTATCACAATCTTCACATAAATGTATTGCAGTATCTATGTCATTTATTCTATTGCTAGGTATTATTTTGCCTTCTAATCGGCTTCTAGACGATTTACTTGTTTCTGAACCAACAACGGAATCATTCCTTTCAATTTCCGCCGAGGGTTTTTTTACAAACAACAGCATTTTCATTGGGTTCTTGGTTAATTACTAAGGAATTATCTTCACTTGAATCAGACGCATTAGATAATTGACTGTTATTTATTACTGCGTTTTAATCATCACTGTTTTTAATTGAGATTTGTCTAACAATTTTTGAAAATTTGTAAAATTACTAACAAATAGCAAGTAGATTTTCAAGTCTTTGTCTCTTATTATACATCACAACGCGTAGCATTAGCGCGGCCTTAACCAATAAAAAAAACGGTACTTACATCTTGTTTGATTGATTGTATATGTAGTTTGGGTTATGGTCTAGTGACTTTAGTGTATACACAACGTGTAGTATTCAGACATTTACACATTGTACGTGTATATAAAAAAGGGCACATCAGAGCGCAGCAGCACTGTGCGTAAGTTTTAGATTTCCTACTCGGGAGATGAAATATTTTTGCTATCTCAGTGGCGCTTTGATAAAAGGGCAAAGAGCGACGTTAAATTCCGGAATTGAACACAACGCCAAAGAAATTTACTTTTAAATTATATTTTTATCATAATACTTTTATACAGAATACAATAAGTAATATTTAAATCACTGCCGCGTTTTATCAATATCCAGTTGTAGAAGTTAATTGAAACCAATTAACTTCTACAACTGATGTTTTAACAATCAGCGGTCCACTCTTGTATAGTTCATGCCTATCTTAGCATATACTGTGTCTTTTTTTTATTTTATTTTTAATTTAATAATGAAAGTTTAATGGAAGTACCCACCTACGTAACATCAAAAGCTTTTCTTCTCATATTCTTCAATTATTAATTCAATTTTACTAAATTATTTTATTATCTATTTGTTCAAAATTAAATTGCTACTTGCAACTTCTCGTAATTTCACCATTATTACTATTCAAAATATTTCGAATATCCGTTCCAAAAATAAATAAAGAAGCGAGAGCTAAATTTATTTTATTATCTTATTAATATTATAAATGCGAAAGTTTGTACGGATGTGTGTATGTTTGTTACTCTTTTACGCAAAAACTACTTAACGGAATTTTATGAAACTTTGCAGTAATATAGCTACGATATCAGAATAACATAATAAGTTAAAATTTTATTTTAACCGACATAAAAAAGGAGGTTCTTTTGTATGTTCCCCGATTATTCGAAGATAGGTGGACCGATTTTCAAAATTCTTTTTTTGTTCGAGAGGGTATATGTCACAATTGGTCCCATGATAAGGAGATCAGGATCTAATGATGGTATCCTGGAGAAATCGAGGGCAACCCTCGAATTTGAAAGGCACAGATGCGGTTTTTTCGTATAATAACGCAGTTAGGAGACCTGTATCTGACTATCATCTCATTTTATTTACCGACTTCAAAAAAGAAGAAGGTTCGAGTAATCTGAGGAACATACGTATTAAGTATGTTTCTCAGATTACTCGAAGATTTGAACATCGATTTTAAAAAAAACTTTTTTTATCGTTGGAGTTACACAAAGATAATTATAGGTAGATTACTGTAGAATTATTTATCTTAAATAGTTCTAAATAAAAGTCCGCGACAGCATATATCTATCTTTTATGTGTAAGTCACTATGACCAAAATAGTGTGAACGCGGACAAAGTCGCGGGTAACAGCTAGTTGTTAAATAATTCGTAGTTCTCGACTTAATCGATAAGAGAACGGCTTAGTTGCCACGTTCTGTTCACTAAATTAAAGATTATATTTATTAGATTTGACTCGGCATTTGTATAATCATATTTACACTTTTTTTTGTATTTGTCTATTTCATATCTAGTTTGCTGGTAAAAGATTGCCAAATATGTCTTGTAATACTACAAATGAAGCAGACGAACGGAATTGTCGGAAAATGCTCCAATTTACAAATGAATTTATATTTGGTGAAAAATGTATTCCGTATTTTCGACTGTAGCGTATTTTTTATTCCATTTTTTTTCATAAAATTCATATTTTTCTGAGATTTTTTTTTAATATAACTACATTCATCATCTTAAATAGTACATATTTAATTACGTTTTTTTGTGTTTATGTATATATTTTACTGATGTATAAATTTATATATGTATGTATATTCTTGAATGTACTATATATTGATTTCGAGTGTTATGTATACTCACTCAGTTTACTATTATCATAGGTTGATTTTTATTATAATATAATTATTAAACTCGAACATCATGCGATATCTCGAAAAACAGGCGAAAAGTGGGCAACGCGTTGCCTAACATTAGGCTGCCTGTTATTATCGTGCTTCGCAGATAAAAGCATGCTATTTAATTTTAGTAAAAAATCCTAAGTACACAAGTATGTGACTGCAAACGCGACAGGTTGTATCGCCACTCGAGGAAATGAAATATTTAATATTTTCAAATATTATATTTTCATCACTCGGTTCGCTCTGGTAACAAGGCAAAGTACGGCGTTAATTTCCACTCAATATGCTATGCCCCAAATTCGGCGAAAAATGGGGAAGGGAACAGAGTGTCTTAACACTTGGTTCCAAGTATCCTCTTATTACCATGCGTGGGACACAGTCTGAAGCTGAGAGTCAAAGAGAGACATATAATATCGATTATGTAAATCATTACCGTGTTTACGGCAATTAATGATTTGAAGGGCAAATTAAAGCAAAATGTATAATTAGCCTGGCCCCTCAAATAGGGCCATTTCGAGCAAATCAAAGCTCCAACGAGAACCCTTTTCAAACTTCAACAAACAATTTAAGACACAGAACAGATTACGCGAAATTGATTTCGCTAATGAATAAGTTATTCGAATGGTTTTTCTTTAAAGTAATAAAAGTAACACTAGCGACATTAACCAAAGAATTATATCTCCATCCTTAATATTGAGATTATTATTAATATATTTCTATATACATACAAAAAATATATAGTATTGCCTGTATACTTCATTAAAATTTTAACGTGATACTACAAACATTTTAACCATTTCAACTATCGAAGCCGAGGGCGATACAAACACATACTGTGTTCGCGATTCAGAAAACTTGGAATCGCTCGGAAATATATCGTATTTTTTTTCGACAACTCGATAACAGGATAGTTCTAAAACTTTCTTAAAGGGTTATTGGATACCGTAATAGGATCAAATAACCGCTTCACTGATGCGTAAGAAGCGTTCAACATTATTTAAACATTATTTTGTCTTACATTATAATATATAAGTATAATTTATTAAAAACATATTTTTAAGTTAGCTTGAATTTCCGATTGTAGTACATACTATATCATTATTCTCTTCATAACAATTCATGTTGCATTGGATGTTTTTATTGTAACTAGATTACTTATTAATGCACCGTCTATCGAATACCTATTTAATTTTATCCTTATCTATATATGTAAGTACATGTTTTTACACATGTGTAAGTTATGTATGTGTATACATACATGTAATCTTAGATAGTTTAGCGTTTAACCACTTTTGTAAACTATTTACATTTAGTTACAGTTAAGAATATAATAAGAATATTGAGTCCAACTTAGACTGAAGCTCACAGGGTAATTACGAAAAGTCACTGCCTACGTAATAATAATTATATTCCTTTCGTTACATAAGCAAAGAAAGTGAAGGTATAAAATATATCAAACTCTATGTGTTAAGTGTATATATATGTTTATTTTTTATATGTTTATTTTATTTATATGTTTATTTAATTAGCATTTATTTGATTGACTAATGACTTGACTGATAGACGACGTGCATGTGAGACACAAGTGTCCTTCCTCAGCATTCTGCTGAAATTTAAATTTTGGGATCAATTTAGTACGTTATAAATCGTTTAAACCAGGGATCCCAGTGTTAAACCCCTATGTACTCATGAAAACTTTGTCTCGTTACCAGACCGAAATAATGAAAATATATTTAATACTTAATTTCCTCATGTGGCAATCGAACTCACAACCTGTTGCGTATACAGCCTCACGCTTGGGCCCCTGTGCCATGACTGGTCTGAATATTCAATAAACTTATAACATATAATTATTTTTTTTTACTATTTAAAAATGGCTACTAGAATAGGATAGTGGATGAAATGTCTTCATTTCTAAAAAAAACTCGTTTTAAAGGTATTTTTTAGATTCTTTTATTTATTTACGACAACGTCAGAAAACCAGAACTGTAACTGAAAAAGACAATCTATTAATATTCAACGTTTATAATAATATTAAGAGAGACATGAAATAGATAAAAATATTAAAAGACAACAAATTTTACAATTTAAAGGTTACAGAAAATAATTTGTTCGCACACCGCTTAAAAGTGTGTACAGACTGAGATTTATATCACAATATAAAGTTGTATTTGATGACTGTTTTTATGTGAATTTTTTATATCATTTTTGTAACTCTTCATGTGAACGTTTTTAACTGTACCTAAAAAGTTCCGTTCCAATAACACATTCTGCTGTTTTTAAAAGCAATGGATGTTTACGTTGGGATTCGCAGCTTATTCGAAATTGAAATTTAGAAGAATATTTGCCAAGAACTTTGTTTAATACAAGTAGCTTATTTGTATTAATACTCTATTAAATTTTGAATCCACGATAAACACAGAGAGGTGTTATGTGTGGTATGTTATTATTTACGTTTTTATAATTATATTTGACAATAATATTCAACACGTTATTTTGAAAAGTGGGGAACGGAACGGTGTGTCTTAACATTAGGTTCCCAAGTTCCCTCTGCTTACCCTGTCATGTGTAGGATACAGTGTGAAGCTATAAAAACATTGATTTGGCACTTACGGTAGTAATAGCACCTCAAAGTATTTAACTTGTATAACAAGTTAAATACTTTGAGGTGCTATTACTACCTAACTTTTTCATTTTCAGTTTATTATTTTAAGCAGACGGATTTCTATAAAAATATCTTTATCACATTTTCTTATGTCTTGAATAGCAATAATTTAAATTAATCAAATTTAGAATAGATGAGATATCCATATATTATTAAAGCTATATATATATATATATATATATATATATATATATATATATATATATATATATATATATATATATATATATATATATATATATATATATATATATATATATATATATATATATATATAT
>DWMZ01000658.1:0-20512 GCA_018249855.1 Eueides tales michaeli | reverse complement strand
AGAGCGCTTGAACGGTTTTCAAGAGGCGCAGGTTCAAATCCTGCTTCGTCCAAATTTTTATACGTTTTTAAATTTAGTATTTTTCTTTCCTAAGTGTGGAATAACACTTTAAAAATAATAAAAATATGAAAATATGTATTCAAAAAATTTTTTCGTGTGAGAATCAAACCTACAAACTGTGTTTTTTTTTTAGCTTCACGCTGTATCCCGCACCAGGCAGGGTAGGTAGACGGAACCCGGGAACCTAGTGTTAAGACACTCCGTTTCACTTCTGTTCCCCACTTCTCGCCAAATTTGAGGCATTGCTTGTTGAGTGGCGGAACTCAACGCCGAGCTTTGCCTTATTACCAGAGCGAAGAAATGAAATATTAAATATTTTAATTAAAAATATTAAATATTTAATTTCCTCGAGTGAGGATCGAACCCAGAACCTATCGGTTACAGTCACACGCTTGTGCCGCTGCGCCACGACAGGCCTCAAATAGTCAATATTATAAACGATAATTATATTAAAAAAGTTCGAAGTAATTACGTCATTGCTGCACCAAATGAACTATATTGGAATTTCCCAAGTGAGACATATTGTATGGTATAATAGTTAAATAGTGATTTGTCACTGTCAAATACGTTACTTGATTGAGAAGGAACAGAAACATGAACACACCATTACTTAGGTGGTGTATATATAGTGTTTCTAGTACATTTGTTACTGTCAACTAGTTTGAGCTGAATATTTTGTACGATATATAGAGATTATAGAACAATTTTTTTTTCGTTTTACGTTGTATACAGTGCAAAAGCCCGCGGCTTCGTCCGCTTAAATTACATTTTTTATTAACTAACCTCAATTACTTTCATGTTTCGAATTATATTGTCACCTTTAAGACAATATATAAGAAAAGAAAATTGTAGAAATTTTGTCGTACTAAATATTTTACGACGTAACTTTTTTTATTTATCAACCAATTTAAATAAAACAAACACTTAATGTTGACGGAAGGTTGCCAAAATATAAGCCGTTTTTGAAATAATCGCTTACAAACGCACAGACAAACAAACAGACATTTTTTTAAAAAAATACTATTTTGGACTATATGATATATTTTCTATGTATAGACAGTGATCAGTTACAGATTTATTACTCACAATAAATCGCGTTTACAGTCCTCCTTCACAAACTTTTCTCCTTATTATAATAATCAAAAAGAATGTATAAATAGAAATATCAGCAACTATCCTCAGACCTACCCCAACCACTATAAAGTTAATACCAACTTCAATAAATATTCTGGAAGTGGGATGTCTCAAGCAGCGGAATCAAATTTCCTTCGCATCGTTAAGTGCGCTATGCGATACTTGGCAATTAATTGATTCATCTTATATAGGTACATATGTCTTGTGCATGTGTCTTGTCACCGAATGGTGTTAATATTTTTAATTTATGTGTGTATATGAGGCCTGTCGTGGCGCAGGGTGTAAGGCGCTTGCGACTGTAAACCTGACAGAATATGGGTTCTGTCAGAAATCGAGGAAATGAAATATTTCATCTTTCCATTTCTGGTAACAATGCAAAGCATAGTGCTGAGTTCTGCCACTTGCCTTAAATTAGGCGGAAAGTGGAGATATAAACGAAGTGTCTTAATACTAGGTTCCCAAGTTCCCACTGTTCTACGGTAGTTTATAAGCGAGTGCTTCTTCGTGGGTGGGAGCACGTGCCTTACAGCTCCGGCACCTCTTCCGTAGAGAAGGGGGCGTAATCGAAGACTGTCTTCCTTCTGGTTGATGGTTGGAGGTTGCGCGAGGTAACTTCCCTTTGAAGGACTACCACCTAAGTGGTAGGAGGCCAGATCTGCCAATGGTTTCTGCGACCTGGGTAAAATCCGGAAACAGTATACTGGACCCACCTGTTTGTGACCTTCGGGTTGGTACAGGGGGACAGTATAACATAAACAGGTTAGTCTCGTAAGAGAAATAGGGCATTGTTCTTCGGTAGTCTTACCTAACCTAACCAGCGATGTGGGGTATATAATGAACGTTCAGTCGATTTAGACAATGAGTCAAGACTTTAGCTATTTTAGGGTTCCGTACGGAAAGGGTAAAAGCGCTGTCTGGCAGTCTTTCACCAGGCTGTATCTCATAAGTGATAATTAGAGAACTAAATTTACCACAGATGATGTATTTCTGTAGCCTCCATAATCATAAATTCTAAAAGAACAAAATAAAATAATAAAGTCTATATCTCCGCGTATTCGCACTAACTTCGACAGACGAAGCGTTGTGTTGAGTCTCGGTCTCGTAGACGTCTCGAAAATTCGGCAGAAAGTGGAAAACGGAGTGTCTTAACTGATAACTCTCGATTCTCTTTTATACCTATCTATTTAGGAAGGAGTGTGCTGTTTCTTTCTCTTTCTTAGAAGCCAACGGCTTTTTTCTCGAGTGGGTATCGAACCACAACCTGTCACGTTTACAGTGACCCGCTTGTGCCCCTGCGCCACTACAGGCCTTTTTTGACAATTAATATTACGCATTAGACATTTTTTATATAAAATCACAGCAAAATATAATGGAATCCTTTAAAATGCGTGACATAAGAATGTACGGTTAATGAAATATGACATGCGAAGTGCGAATGTGTCACTGTAATTAGTTGCGTCAAGTTAATTATGAAAATTGTATGGAAATGTTGAATATCACATGTTTTAAATAGATTTCATTTTGTAAAGAGTTTTGAGTATATGTTTTATTGCTTTACTTTGCATGTGTAGAAAATAGTCAGGGGAAACCAATTAGTAAGACAGCTTCACGCTGTATCCCGCGTATGGCAGGCAAGGCAGAGTTAGCTTGGCACTTAGTGTTAAAACCCTCCGTTCCGTTTTCCACTTTCCGTCGAATTTGAGACGTTTCCTGTTGAGTGGCGGAACTCGCGAGTATATTATTATTATTATTTTGTAGCTTCACGCTGTATCCCGCACAAGGCAGGATAGGCAGAGGGAACCCGGGAACCTAGTGTTAAGACACTCCGCTCCACTTCCGTTCCCCACTTTCCGCCGAATTGGAGGCTTTGCGTGTTGAGTGGCGGAACTTTTTTTTTTTGCCTTATCACCAGAGCGAAGAAATCAAACATTAAATATTTAAATTGAAAATATTAAATATTTCATTTCCTCGACTGGGGATCAAACCCAGAACCTGTCGGTTACAGTCACACGCTTGTACCGCTGCGCCACGACAGCCCGAGTATATTAAATATTTATTTTTTTCGAGAGGGAATTGAATCCGCAACCTGTCGCATTTGCAGTCACCAGCTTGTGCACACAGGATGTTAATGAAAAAAAAATAAAAAACAATACCCTCAACTGAGAATCGAACCCACAATCAACCAAACGATGTCTACCTTTCAACAAATGTTAGTAATAATAACATTTTTAACAAAAATAATGAACAAAGAGCCTGATTCAGTGTAATTAAGTTAGCATATTAAATATTTCATAGAAACCTTGTATGTATTAGTATTGTAACAAAAAACTAATTGATTTGACGGTAGTTTGACGTCATTTTACATAATCGACGCTACAAATATTCAAGTGATCATATTACATACTAGCGACACGTCCGCGGCTTCGCTCGCTATAATTACACTATTTATTCACTGAGATAAGTAATTACTTTCTTGTTCTAATAAAGTTATCACTTTTGTTAAAGAAGCACTAAATGTCAAAGTTTTTTAGTAATCTGAAGAGTGTCAAAAATAATAGTAAACTGCATTTAAATGGTCAGCCGTTTCTGAAAAGAAAACGCGTACAAATGCACAGACAAATAGACATACAGACAAAAATCAATATTTTGGACCCTATTACAATAATAAAGCAATCAATTACAGATTTATTATAAGTATATAGAAGATTTAAAAATGCTAAGATATTGCGATTTAACAAGAAAGAAAACTTTCACGCGTCTTACAGTATATCTAACAAGATAGAGATATCCTATGTGGGGGCACTGCTTTCTTCACTATTCTCTCAAGCCTCATGACACTGCGTTTTGATTGGTGGAACTCAACGCCGCATTATGCTTTGGTGTTAGAGCGACGCCAAATACCGCTAAAAAAAACCAGTCAAGAGTGATTCCAATACGGCTATTTTTTGTATTCAGGATTAGTAGGTCAAAAGGACATTGGAGTTATAAAACTTAACAAACTTAAGTTTGCGTGTGTATATACTCATTTTGTATAAAATGAACTACAAATTTAAGTTTGTAATTATTTTTTCTATATACCTATTACTCCTTTTAAGGTAAAAAACCCTAAAAACCCTTAGTGTTATTCCCCTTAGAGTACAGTACACAGCTACATCCAGGTATCGAGGCCGCATCGCCCGTCCTCGTTACTCTTTACTGAAAACGTTTCGCAACAGATTATCTCTAAATCCATCGGCTTTGTTACATTGTTTCATCATTTTATTGTCTGTTAACAGAGACTAATTTAATTTTCAATATATGTATGTATGTAATTTCTCAGAAAGCTCACTCACTCGTTCACTCAGCTTCACGCTATATCCCGCACATGGCAGGGTAGACAGAGGGAACTTGGGAACCTAGGGTCAAAATACTCTTCCACTTCCGTTCCCTACTTCCCGCCGAATTTGAGGCATTGCGTGTTTATTAGGTTGCATACAGGTAAAGCCACACGTCAAGACTAGTATATTATATACAAATATATACGTAGAATCATTGGTAACAAATCACATAAACTTGATAGGATTATTAAAAGCCAATAAAAGGTTTAGTTTACTACATTTACGTTCTCATCAAATGAGCTTGTCGGTATCATGTTATTATAGTAGTAGATACGAATTAAGTTCAAATGGTACAGGACTTCCGGTTTGTAGTATTAATTTTTTTTTAAGTTCATGATGTATCCCGAGCATGGCAGAGTAGGGTACTTGGGAACCCAGTTTTGAACCACTCCGTTCCGTTTCCTACATTTCGCTCAATTTGAGGCATTGTGTGCTGAGTGATTTTACCAAAGCGCAGAAATGAAATATAATTTGAAAATATAAAATACAGTGCAACCTTAATATAATAACGTACCTCAATAGAACGATTTCCTCGATTTAACAAATTCTTTGTAATCCCCTTGAATTTTCCATAAGAGTTAATGTAAAATATCCCTTTACAATACCAATATTTTTTGCGAACAACCTCTTTAATAATGAATTTTCAACTATAAAGAAAAAGCATAAAAGCCTCTAATTAATGAAGTTTGTAGTTAACACTTAGCCCTTGAAGCTTTATATAAAGCTCCCACCAATGTATGATTCTTAATCTCATAGTAATGTGATTCATGTCGCGACAGCTTTCGACACGTTTTTGTACGTAAAAAAAACAATTATTGTTGTTTTATAGACAGAAATGTAAACACTGATGCTCTTCACGATTATTAAAGATTCAAGTTGAAATGGCTCAGAAACGTAAAAGATTATTACGTAGAAAATACATACATATATATTTTTAACTCTTTATAACGAACTTTAGACCAAATTAACCTCAAAATAACAAACCTCAATTCAACGAATTATTTGATATAACGTTTATTTACTTGTTCCCTTCGGATTAATAATTCATTTCCTATGTAAAAAAAGTGCTATCTCCACGTAACAAAGCCTCGACAATTCAAAAAGTACAGAACGGACGTGTACTTAATGGGAGTGTCTCAACCATACGTGATACAGCGTGAAGAGAAAATAATAAGGAATAAAAATACTTTAAATTAAATATGATTCACGCTGTATCCCGCACAAAGCATAATAGACAGGAAGAATCTAACAATATTCAATTAAACAAAGTCAATTTTATAATAATTATATACATTAACACGTTAAATATTTTATTATATATGTAAATAATATTGGAGCCTGTTGTGTCGGCGCAGCGGCACAAGAGTGTGACTGTAACCGACAGGTTGTGGGTTCGATCTCCACTCGAGGATATGAAACATTAAATATTTTTAATTTAAATATTTAATGTTTCATTTCTCCACTCTGGTAGCAAGGCAAAAAGCAGCGTTGAGCTCCGCCACTCAACACGCAATGCCTCAAATTCGGCGGAAAGTGGGGACCGGAAGTGAATGAAGGAGTGTCTTAAAAGTAGGTTCCCAAGTTCCCTCTGCCTACCCTGCCATGTGCGGGAGACAGCGTGAAGCTGAAAACAAAAAAATACATATTAATGACTATGTTTTATATCTGACAGAAGAGGTAATTTCTATTAAACGAGATTACGCCCCAGTTCTACTTGGAAAGCTTATTATCGTAGGATATCAGGAAGTTTCTCTAACTTGGCTTACCGAATAACGCATTAATATTCTGAGAAAGTACACTACTTTGCTAGTTACCTGCCATAATTTGAAAAATAATATATTATGATTAGTATGTTGTAGTGTAAAGTTGTTGCGGCAAGTTGATATTTTCATTTCTGGCTTGGTTAGAGGCAAAGCGCGGCGCTGAGTTCCGCTCATCAACCTCCTAAAAGGAAAGGGAAGTGAATCATAACACTAGATCCTAAATTTCCTTCTGTCTACCCTGCTAAGTGCAGGATACTAGGTGAAGCAGAAATAATGTTTAATGTCATTGAAATTTTAATAAGAAAATAATATGATATACAATCAAATATTGGCAATATGCATTCTCACTTATGTAAATACAATTATATTACTATTAATTATCCTTTATAGAAGACAAATTGCGGCGTTAAGTTACACATCGTAACACACCATGTTCCAAAAAATAATAAATATCTGCGTACACACGGTAGCTCTAACATTCTCATCTTATATTTAATATAAAACTACCACATAATACACATATCTATAAATTATTAAAGGTTAAGCAATATTTCAAAGTCAGAAAGTTGATGGGTGTGCATATTTTAAATCGGAGCTTCCATATTAATTACTAGGTCTTGCATGTTGACCAAACATAAACGACAAATAGCTGTTGGAAGCGTTTAAACATTTATTTATGTACACTTGTATTTATTTCTGATAACTATAAAATTTAATGTCTTATTAGAATCCGGATTTTGTTTGGTTTAGTGAAAATTGAACGTTTTTTACGAAGAAATTGTTTGTTTTTTCATTATCGTTTATTTTGAAATTTTGGATGTTCAGCGGAGGTTAACGCTGCAGCGTGTATAATCAGATCGAAAATTCGTGAGCTACGCGTTACGGAGTTCCGCTACTTAATAAGAAACATCTTGAAAATTGGGCGAGGGAGTGGTTTAAAATTGAGTTCCCTCAGCCTATCCTACTAATTTGATTTGGCATTGTATGCATGGGGAACTTGGGAACCTAGTGTTGCGACTCTCCGTTCTAGTAGCCACATGCAAAGAGAAAAAGAAAAAACTGTTTTAAAATTGATTCCCTCTGGCTATTCTGCTATTTGCGGGATACAGAGTGAAACATAATAATATAATGCAGAAATTCCTACCTTTTGTTAAATAATAATTATTTACTACTTGTATATGAACTATAAAGTAAGCAATATATTGTTTTGCTCAATGCAATTGCATAGGTTGAACGACCGTTAAGTACAACACGACCGCGAAAACAACAATCTGGTTACGATTAGATGGATCACAGAATTGTAGAGTTCATTTTCATCATTTAATTCATTTGCTAATTGATTTTTGATGTTTTTAACCCTAGATGCAAAGGAGGGTTATGAGTTTGACCTGTCAGTTTGTCTGTGGCATTGTAACTCTTGAATAATTGAATCAATTTAAGTGAGAGTTTATCAGGTGGTTTTTTGTTTTATGAAAATCGCAGTTTAAGAGCAACATAGACTTTTCTAATATGATAGTATCTTTGATTTTCGCGATTGTTACACATTTTAAATAAAACAATTTTAACCGGATTAATCGCGTATATTGATATCGAGCACTTTACAGTAGTCCGTGGTCACGGGTAGACTGAGGTACTTATATCAAACTACCGCCAACGATTCCTTAATTACCTCGCGTACTGCCCTGGATTCTTGCAGAATGAGCTTACAGTATGTCATGGACTACTGTAAAGTTTAGTTCGAAACGTCGGATTTCCTAAAAATGTTTAGAATTCAATATACGCGATTAATCCGGTTAAAATTGTTTTTTATTTAAAATTTTCTAATATGAGTTAATGAATTTCTACTGCGATAGATTAAAACTGAAGATTGTTCACTAAACAGACCTTTCTAAATTCTCAAGTCTCAAGTATTGAATAAACAAGTATACAAATGCGACGCCATAATACAAGAAATTATGGAAATTGAAACCATAAACAAACATTTGTGTCAAATCACTCATTTTATACCTCAATAAGGGAATGCATAACGGCCTTTCATAATTTAAGCAATTTTACTTCAAATAATGTTGTAAATGTTATATATTAGGCATTTTTTCTGTATCATTTAATATTAATAATAGTTTAATATTTATTTATTATTGTTGCTTTACGTCCCTTTTCCCGTTTATAAGACAAACAGTGGCGTTGAGTTCCGCCACTTAAGCTCAAAGCCTCAAATTTTGCTGGAAAGTTAGGAATAGAACGGAGTGTTTTAACACTAACTTCCAGTACATTCTGCCTACCCTGCTACGTGCGGGTTACAAAGTGGAGCCGAGTTATTAATGTTCCTAAAGAGGTCAGTCGTGGCACAATGGCAAAAGCGTGTGGTTGTAAAAGCTATATGCGTGTGGTTGTGGGTTCGATCCCACTCTAGAAAATGCAATACTTATTTTTTACATATTCACGTTCTAAAAACGAGGCAAAGTGCGGCGTTAAGTTATTCCACTTATCTCATAATGAGGGTCTAATTACAACGGAGTGACACTACTCTACTATATATTATTGTTACGATAAAAGTACCTAACATATGAAATTAATACATTGTAATACTAGAAAAAGAAATATTTACTTTGCCCATTAAAATTTACCAGCAAGAATTGAACTGGCAACCTCCAAGAAATTCAACCACTCAGCCTCAAATGACTTAATGTCGATTGAATAAATGATGAACACTCAAGCATCTTTATGTCGCTTGTAAACTGGTGGAGTAACAACTGTACATACTTACTCCGCAACGAAGTTTATTAGCCGAGGGACCGTAACGGTTAAGATGCTTCCCGTTATATGATATGTTGTTTGTTTTGTGCTTTTCGGTTTTGTTATTGTCTCTTTTTTTTGTAATGATAGGGTTTAGAGCGTAACTTAACGCCGCAGTATGTGAGGTAACAATTATATAATCTATATTTATAAATCTGTAAGCGATGAACTGACAGTCTGTATGTGGAAGGTATTTTAAAAAAATATTTATAAGGGACATTTATTCAAATAAAAAAAAACCAAAATAGTCACTTTTCAATTTTTTTCTGGTTTTTGTATGTTTCTTTTTTTTTTGGAAAAGACACGACAAACAAACGTACGGGCCACCTCATGGTAAGTGATCACCGTCGCCCATGACCCCGTGTAACACCAGAGGAGCTACAGGAGCGTTGCCGGCCTTCAAGGTGGATGGGCACCGGGGCCAGGCAATACCCAATGCGAAACGCAGTGGCCAAAGCCACTACTTAACGCCGGTTTTTAAATGCCGGGGGTGGTAATAATCCGGTCGAGTTTGCCCATGCGTGTTGCCATTGCTGACAACGTGACTCTCCTATATGTACCTTAGTCGCTTCTTACGACACCATCAGTACCACGATGATCCTTTTCTAAGCCGGAATCACACGGCTATGTGTGTGCGTTTGTATGCGCGAATCTCAGAAATGGCTAACTAGATTTAGATGCAATTTTCACAATAATATGTTGGCAACCTTTCTTTAACATGTAGATTCTCGTCTCTTTTCTAACTTGATTAAAAAATAAAAAAATTAGATCAATATAAAATATTTAATTCGACAAAATTGGTGCAAAGTTTTTAATCGTTTAGCTGAAATTTTAGTATAGCGGTTGCCTTCAATGTAAATAAAGTAGAATATTTCAAACAGGCGAAGCCGCGGGAGTTCGCTAGTTATGAACAAGTACAGTGGGTACTCATAATAAGTGATAATAAACATTTATATACAGTATATTTTCCGTAACATTTACTATACTAAAGATAGAAAAATATTTTTTAGGAAACGTAAAAGAAATCAAACTTAGCGGATTTGAAGCTGCACTATGTCGTAACCGTCTAAGCGCTCCTTTTAATACGATATTACTTAAGAAAGTGTGTATTAGTCAGACCTTGGACAGTTTCAAAGAGGTGTGGGTTCTAATCCCAGTATGTACAAATTTTTGTACATTTCTTTTTTAGTATATCTATATAGATATATTGCATACGAATGTTTTGGTACGTTATATAAATATAAATTGTTCTTTAAATTTACGCTGTATCCCGCACATGGCCGGGTTGGCAGAGGGAACCTGGGAACCTAGTGTTAAGACACTCCGTTCTGTTCCCCACTTTCCACCGAATTTGAAGCATTGTTTGTTTAGTAAAGTATTCCCTTAGAGCACAAATTCAAATCACTATACTGTAACTTTTTATACGACACTAAACATCTTAGCTTTACAAAGCTTCTCGTAGTAAAGATCCTACTAAACTTTACGGTCACCAATACCGACTTTTGTAAAATACAGGTGTTTGTTTTAGATCCTCCTATTTAAATATATGTTATATACATTGTAGGCAAGTAATTATTTATGTATTGATAAGACATTATTGAAATATACAATATATTAATATTTATTATGATCTTATTAACTTAGGATTCGTGGCTGATTGCGCAGGGGTAGTGGTGTGGCAATAAGCGCGACAAGTTGTGGCTTCGATTTCCAGCTACGAACATGAAATATATTTTTTTTTAGCTTCACGCAAAGGGCAGGGTAGGCAGAGGGAACCCGAGAGAACCTAGTGTTAAGACCCTCCGTTCTACTTCCGTTCCCCACTTTCCGCCGAATTTGTGGCATTCCGTGTTGAGTGAGGGTACTCAACGCCGCGCTGTGTCTTGTTAACAGAGCGAAGAAATGAAACGTTAAATATTTAAATTGAAAATATTAAATATTTCATTTCCTCGAGTGGGGATCGAACCCAGAACCTGTCGGTTGAACAGTCACACGCTTGTGCCGCTGCGCCACGACATCAAATATTTAATATTCTCATATCATCTCTGTGGTAACGAGGTAAAACGCAGCGTTCCGCATTCAACATACATTGCCTACAGAATTTGGCGGAAATTGGGGAACGGGAACTTCGTAATGGTAACAGAGTGTTTAAGACACAATATACTCCCAAGTTCCCTCTGCCTTCTATGCTATGAAATAAATAAATTATATAAATTCGAAACACCATTTAGTATGGAGCAGAAGTTAAAGCAATGGAAATACTCTTGAACCAAATGCTCACTAGGGTGTATAAATAAAGATCGATGTTTTTGAAAAAAAAAAAAATACATTTCACAGCCTTGGCATTAAGTTTCTTAATTTCAAAATAAAAGCTTAAGAAATATTAATTATAAAGAAGGTATTTTTTTTTAAGTTTGTTTCGTTTGTTTTCAACACAATCAATTTAATTTTTGATGGTTTTTGGTTTTATTTTTGATCATTGAATTGAATTGATAGAAATCTCAATGATTTCTTTTTACAATTATTAAATGTCTGGCACTGAGTTTGTTCTGTTACAATGTCTTGTAGCTTCACACTGTATCCCACACATGACAGGTAGAGGGAACTTGGGAACCTTGGGTTAGGATTGTTCCTTTCTCCACTTTCAGCCGAATTTGAGGCATTGCATGTTAAGTGGCGGAACTGAACGCTGCGCGTTGTTACCAAAGCAACGTATAATATAAGATTTGAAAGATTTGTTAATGTGACTCTATCTGAACAGTTAAAGAATTAAATTATTAGACATTTTTTTTAGTAGACCAAAATTTCCGTTTTGTTTAATAATGTTTTACTAATAAACATTTTAACATTAACCCAAATTACTTTTCCTTTGAAAATCTACAATTTTTAGCAAATTTTTTTAACAAAAATTCCCTTTCGTCGCTAAAAACTGTGAACGTTATTTAAATACAAGCTTTTAATTTTCTTCACTAAAACTACTGCGTTGACTTGAAAAGCTTTAGGGAGCAGGCTTCTCTCATAATAATGTAGCCTTAACCTTTGACAAGCACGAGATCGAGTTAAAATTCACTTTAATTATATAAATAATTATGTTAGAAGTTTATTTTACATCACATAAAAGTTTTTTTATGTAATGTACACAAAAAATAAATTTGAGCTGTGTTACTGTATGGCCTGTCGTGTCCCAAGCGTGTGACTGTAAACGTGACAGGTTGTGGATTCGATCCCCGTTCGAGGAAATGAAATATTTTCAATTAAGATATTAAGGTAAAGCGCGGCGTTGAGTTTCGCCACTCAACAAGCAATGTCTCAAATTCGGCGGAAAGAGGAGAAAGGCCTTAAAATGATAAATATATAACACGTAAACTGTCTTTAAATGATTAATAATTTCCATGTATCTGTTTGATTTTCTCAGGAGAACGTTGATACATCAGATTTTACCTGAAACAAAATAAATATATTTGTTAATAAAATTAAAAAGTTTTAGAATAGAAATAGCTTTCGTTTGAAAGCGATAGTTTCCTGTGCTTAGACTGCCATGTACTATGTGGCAGTGTTTGACACTTGACACATGTCATGTAATGTGCCTTTAATATTTTCTGACTTATTTAAATATTATTGTATTTTTTTAGTTTCACGCTGTATCCCGCACGAGGCGGAGGGAACCCGAGAATTTGGTGTTAAGACACTCCGTTCCCCACTTTCCGCCGAATTTGAGGCATTGCGTGCGCGCTGTTCCTTATTACCAGGGCGAAGAAATGAAACATTAAATATTTAAATTGAAAATATTAAATATTTCATTTCCTCGAGTGTGGATCGAACCCACAACCTGTCGGTTACAGTCACACGCATGTGCCGCTGCGCCACGACAGGTCTCAATATTATTGTCAAACTATTATATCTAAATACTTCACTATATGGATTAATTAAAAGCATTTATCGCAAACCAATTGATTTCCAACCACTAACTAATTAGTGAGCAAACTATACACCGCTATTTCAATGATAGTATACACGTGTATAAAACCATTTTAAATTTAGATAATAAGATAAAATAGTGGAAGTAGTGGGGAACGGAACAGTGTCTCAACACTAGGTTCCCAGGTTCCCTCTGCCTACTCTGGCACGTGCGGGATACAGCGTGAAGTTGATCGACTTCTTTCTCTCATTAAAATATTTTTGTTCACCACATTCTGTTTATTGTTGAGTAGCGGAAGAACTGCGGACCAAAAACATAAAGACCTTGGTAAATTGCTTGTAGCCTTAAAACTGCTGATATTTGTTTTATAAAACATAGGTAAGAAGCGTTTTATAAAACATAGGAAAGATCGCGATGAATGAGACTTTCGGACTAAAATTCGCCGCATTCAAATCGACTCATTGATTCAGGAGTTACGTTACCTTAGACGTACACTCTGCCAGACACAGGTGGAACTCATAAAGCCGTTTTTTTTGCGTTCGGTTAAAAAAATACTTTTTTTACTATTTTTTAAAGTGTTATTCCACACTTAGGAAAGAAAAATACTAAATTTAAAAACTCTGACCACTAAGCCATCCGAGCGCTTGAACGGTTTTCAAGAGGCGCAGGTTCAAATCCTGCTTCGTCCAAATTTTTATACGTTTTTAAATTTAGTATAAAAAATTACTTATTTAGACTATGGTCATGCCATAAGTAACACTGGCAAACTTATATAATAATTTAAAATGGGCAGTTTAGACTTTATCACGCACGTGGCAGGGTAGACAGAGTTAAGACACTCCGTTCCCCACTCTCCGCCGTATTTGAGGCATAGCGTGTTTAGTGACGGAACTTAACGCCGCGCTTATTCTTGTTGGTAGAGCGAAGAAATGAAAACATTAAATATTTGATTTGAAAATATTAAATATTTCATTTCCTCGAGTGGGGATCGGACTCACAACCTGTCGCATTTCCAGTCACATGCTTCTGCCGCTGCGCCACGACAGGCCTCTTAGACAATGCCACAAACTAAGACATACAAATACATAATCCTTCCGTTGCGTCACAGTCGGGTAAATTATAAATATTGACACCTAAATCTACTTTGAATAATATTTTGTATGCACATAATGCTACAAGCCATACATATTAATTATCTTAGACTTGATACGCAGTTAGCTCATACATTTTGATATGCAATGCATTTGTTGATTGTTAATTTTAGCTATTGATAGACGTTTTGTATGGAGATACCACACACTGTGTTATTTAATATGCAATATTGGCAAGTATGGTATGGTTGGGTGATTATTTGTTGCATGTTTTATTCGTTTTTACTAAAGTTGCTAATATATTATGTTTTATTATGTTTTTATTATGTTTTATTATGTTTTTTCAGGTTCACGCTGTATCCCGCAGGGTATGTAGGAGGAACTTGGGTGTCCTAGTGTTAAGACACTCCTTTCCTATTAAAATATTTCCGTTCCCAACCTCTCACTAAATTTGAGCATTGCGTGTTGAATGGGGCACTCAACTGCGTTTTTTCTGCAAGGCAATGAAAATATAAAATATATTTTATTTTCTCGTTTAGGGATTAAAGCCACAACCTATTGCGTTTACTGTCGCACGCTTGTTCTTCTGTGCCAAGAGTTGCCTCTGGAGCAATTATGAAAAATATTACGTATAGAATAACTTTATACCAAAAAATAAAAAAAAAATCAAAAGATATATTAAATACAAAATTAGAGATCAAAAACGATTTTCTTAAAGTTAAATAATGATCATTTTAAACGATTAATTTAAACGACTTTAATAATCGTTCCGTTACATCAAATTGCTTATAGCTTTCTAAATAAAATTCAATAGACATTCATATAACGTATGTGATGAATTATGTCAAAGCTCTTACGAATTCTTAAGTAGTTTTTAGGTATGTACACGTGAATGATTGTTAACATATTTAAAGTGATGTGAAACACTTATGAAAGAAAGGAAAGAATGAGGCCTGTCGTGGCGCAGGTCCGCAAACGTGTTACTGTCAACGACGGGTTGTGGGTTCGATCCCCATTCGGAGAGGTGATATATTTAATATTTTCTTCGCTCTGGTTACAAAGCAAAACAGGAAGATGAGAAACAAAATGGAGTCTCTTAAAATCAGGTTCCTAAGTTTCCTCTGCCTACCCTGCTATGTATGGCATACAGCGTGAAGCTGAAAGAAATGAAACAAAATACCTTTTGTAGAAATTATTTATACGTTTTCTAATAAAAAGTTGTTTTCTTTATTAAGTATGACATATCAGTTTAAATATGTTAAAAATATTTTCTCCAGCCAATACATAGTTTATTTATATATAAGCAATTTATTTATATTTGTATAGCGATAATTTGTAACAAACTCCCTACAGAGATGCTAACAACATAAATAAGTTCTAACAAGTGTATAAGAATTTCGACATCGCTTGATAAGAACGTATGGCTTAGTTTAGTTGGTCAAAGCGTTTGGAGGATTTACAATAGACGCGGGTTCAAATCCCGCTACGTTCAAATACTAATATGATAAATATCGATGTATATAAATTATTTTTTTAGCCTCACGCTGTAGCCTATCTATAGGAAGAGAGATCAGGAACACTGACGGTAGTGTTAAGAGCGATTGTACAAAACATTGCATGTTGAGTGGCAGAACTTAACGCCGCCCTTTGTCTTGTTACCCACGAAATCGAATCCACGACGACTGTATCAATAGTAATACTGAGCTTCGCCCATATATTTATCAGCTTGGAGCTGAAAAGACATTCTTCTTATAGCGTGTAATGTTAATAGGCTCGTGTTTGCTTTCAAAAATAAGAACAAAATATGTATATACCTGTAGTAACTGACTATTGGCTGTGCTTGGATGATATATTTAGAAAATCTTATAGGGGACGCTTATTAATGTAATAAATAGGGCCCTAAATAGTGATTTATAAAAGTTTTGTCTGTTTGTCTGTTTCTGTTTTCAATTCGGTTGTTCAAATTTAAATGCAGTGGTTCATTAATTTATTTTTGCAACATTCTCTTGATATTTAGTGTTTGTTTCATATCAATCGTAAAGAATTAAACACAAAAGTTATACAAACAAAAGAGTTGTGTCAATTTAAAAAGAAATTGATAAAATTGCTAGAGAACAAGAAAACAATAGACATTAGTAAATAAAATAGTTTAAATCAAGCGGGCGAAGCCGCATACATCTCGCCAGTATCAAGACATAAGCGTACCGAACCAATTATTATAACATATTCAATGATACACACGATTGGGATCCCTCGTTTAGTATGCGTCACGTCACACAGAGTATCTTGTCTATCGCGACTTATTGTGCTACTGTAGTGTAATATTAATGAGAGACAATTTAAAAACGTGTATCACTTTCCTTTTTTTTGTAGCTTCACGCTATATCACGCATGAACACGTAGGCACTTCGTTCTGGTGATTGTGGTTGAGATGGACACTCGGAAAGGTAATTATTTTCAGTTAGCCCTATGTATGTATAAGTAATACGTACAGGCATCATAATATAAGGCATGTTATGCATTAATGGTTTAGTTTTCAGAAATAATAACCTAATTGTTAAATATTATTTGGACAAAATTTTAATTAGTCGTCTATTTTGCGGCGTTGAGTTCCGCCACTCAATACGCAATCTCAAAACGGAAACGGAGTGAATAACTAAAATGATTCAGCTTTTGCGTCAAATTTAAGAATATTTTGGTAAGCAAATAATATAAAACGTCGTAAGGTGCGTTTACAAGTTTTAAATATTTTTACTATTTTCAAAGTGTTATTCCACACTCAGGAAAGAAAAATATTAAATATAAAAACGTATAAAAATTTGAACGAAGCAGGATTTGAACCCGCGCCTCTTGCGAGTTCAAATCCTGCTTCGTTCAAAAGCTTTATACGTTTTGAAATTTAGTAAGTTTGAAATAGCTCGGCTGTTATCAGTCTTCTTTGTTTCAAATTGATAAGAATAAATTTAAAAGTTTAACTCATTTTACTTATCATGTTACTTAGATCTTACGTTATTTCTTGTTAATCAGCTTTTGCAAGTTTAATTTATATGTATTTTTTTCAGCTTCACGCTGTCGCACATGGCTGGGTAGGCAGAGAGAACTTGGGAACTTAGTGTTAAGACACTCAGAACCTAGTGTTAAGACACTTCGATCCATTCACCATTTTCTGCAGAATTTGAGGCACTGTGTGTTCAGTGGCGGAACTCAACGCCGCGCTCTGCTTTGTTATTAAATCGAAAAAAGGAAAACTTTAAATATTTAATTTGAAATAATTAAATATTTCATTTCCTCGAGTTGTTATCGAGCCCACAACGTGACACCGTTTACAGTCACACGCTTGTGCCCTTTCTCAACGACAGGCCTCGAGGTATAGATAGTTTTTAAAATTATATTTTTAATATAAAATGAAATTAATGCAAATTTGTAAATTAATAATGATACAGAGGCCTGTCGTGGCGCAGCGGCACAAGCGTTGCCTTTAACGGAGAAGTTCTGGTTTCGATCCCCAGTCGAGGAAATGAAATATTTAATATTTTCGATTTAAATATTTAATGTTTTCATTTCTTCGCTCTGGTAATAAGGCAAAGCGCGGCGTCGAGTTCCGCCACTCTACACGTAATGCCTCAAATTTGGCGGAAAGTGGGGAACGGAAGTGGAACGGAGTGTCTTGACACTAGGTTCCCGGGTTCCGTCTGCCTACCCTGCCTTGTGCGGGATACAGCGTCCCGCTACGGAATTAAATGTATAATTTAAAAAAATATGTATAGAAAGCATAAAAGTATATTGAAATAGATGCCTCTATAGTTACATATTCTGTGTAACACCAGCTGTCGACTTCAATAATTGAACAGTGCGTCATTAAAGCCCGATACTAATGAGTTGCTCCAATGTATGTATGTGCTTTAAACAAAATTTTATTTTTATCGCGGCAATGGCGCCAGTGTTTAACAAGTATCTAATTTCCATACAAACTTGAATGTGTCTAGACTTGTGACTTATACCTTTGAGTATATTTTTTTTAATTTCATGTTATATATTGTAGGGAAGGCGGAAGGAACCTTATTTATAAAACACTCCGTTCCCTAATTTCCGCCATATCTTCGAGACATTGCACATTTATTGGTGGAACTCAATTTAGATATTTAATGTTTCATTTCTTCGCTCTAGTAATAAGTCAAAGCGCGGCGTTGAGTTCCGCCACTCAACACGCAATGCCTTAAATTCGACGGAAAATGGGGAACCGAAGTGGAGCGGAATGTCTTAACACTAGGTTCCCGGGTTCCCTCTGCCTACCCTGCCCTGTGCGGGATACAGTGTGAAGCTAAAAAAAAAAAGAAAAAAAAATACATAATTTACCTTGAGTTGATACTAGAATGAGGAAAAAATAAAAAAAATTATTCCCCGAATGGGAATTGAACTGTCTCTAAAGATATTCATAGTGCCACTGCGCCACGGTGTCTTAAACAAATGTAACTGTTCTTACAAAAATATTTGATTGATTCAGGGGGTCACCGGGATCCGGCTCTTTGTCCGTCTTATTAGTAGTTCTATATACTATATCAGCTCACTCCACTAATTGACAAGAATGGAATGACACTGGAGCATATAGTAAAAAAAAATTGATATAGCTCAAGCGGAAGATAACTCTTGAGAACAGTCATTTTTCTAACTGCACAGTAGTGGAGTGCCACGTGTCCAGATGATGAGGATGGTGCATTGCTTATGTACAAATTTGTCCAGAACCAAGGCTTGCCGGACTCGACTATTATACAATATAAGTCTTGAAATAGTCGTTAAGTACAGTAAACAGGTATGAAATTCCGGGATCCATGTTGGAAAAAAGCTAAGAAACCCAGCCATTCTTATTATATTGGAGTTAGTACCTTGGACGCTCAAAGAAGCAATGTGAGAAGCAATGGACAGGAGTTCCAGTGGATTAACTTTATAATAGTAGATATAGATAGTAGAACACTATTCTATTATTCTCTATAGTTGTCTATCGATTTAACTTACTAAGATGAGTCGACTCGAGTAACATATACATGCTAGGCACCTTACAAATTACCTAGATGCTAATTATTTCCTATACACTTTCTTTTGTTGCATCTGCATATATTATGTTAACTAAATGAGCTTAACTTATGTAAATAAGGAAATGAGATGCCTAAAATGAGGAAATCATTAGAATTTATCATCGCATATTATATAAATGAAGTTTTAATTGTTTTATAATGTGACGTCGGTCGTTGTGGTGCTGTGGAACGGAATCCTAATATCGATCCGATGATTATTAGTTATTTATCTCTCTCTCTCTCTCTCTCTCTCAGTTTCTGTATCCCACATTTGACAGGGTATGCAGAGGGAACTTGGGAACCCAGTGTTAAGACACTCCGTTCCACTTGCCCACTTTCCGCTGAATTTGAGGCATTGCGTGTTTAGTAGTGGAACCCAAAGCCGCATTTTGCCTTGTTACCAAAGCGAAGAAATGACAACATTAAATATTTAAATTGAAAAGTTTCTTCTCTATGGGGGGCAAATCGCGGCGTTAAGTTTCGCCACTCACCTTGCAATATCATGAAAATTGGCTTACAAATGGTCAACGGAGTATCTAATAGTAATACCAAGTACTCTCAACCTATCTTGTTATGCAAAAAAAACATTAATAATATTTAAAGCGTTATTTATGCATACACTCGTAAGTTTAAAGTATATGAATATGAAAACTTTCTCTATAATTTTCAACCCCCTTATAACTCATACCCTGTAACTCCTCCAAACTCATAAAAGTACATATAATAACAAAAGTTTGAACCGTATAGAAGTTTGGCTGTAGTGTGGTACGTCTTTAGTAGACTAGGTCACAGGTTTTTTTATGTAGTACCTCTTTTTTAACTTCACACTATATTCTGCACATAGCAGGTTAGGCAGAAGCAACCTGAGAAGTTAGTGTCAAGACACTCCATTCCCATTAAGACACATCCGTTGTCCACTTTCCATAGAACTTTGAAGACATTGCGCATTGAGTGGCGAAACTCAACGCCCACGTTTCTGCCTCTACGCCACGACGGGCCTCAAGCCAATCATCTATATATATAATGTCTCAAATTCGGCGGAAAGGGGTGATCGGAAGTGGAACGGAGTGTCTTAACACTAGGTTCCCAAGTTCCCTCTGCCTATCCTGCCATGTACAGGATATAGCGTGATGCTGTTATCTATATAATTCACTACATTTTTTTGTACTATAGTAATATAAGCAATCGTGACTACTTTGAATTGACATTTGTCTTTGTTAGGATGACCCGATTTCCCAAAACGCAGTCTGTATTTTTGATCGATGAAAGTGACCTATGGTTTAAGTATACCATAAACGGC
>DWMZ01000657.1:0-20516 GCA_018249855.1 Eueides tales michaeli | reverse complement strand
TAAATAAGTTGTAACAAGCGTATAAAAATTTCGACGGAGCTTGGTGAGGACGGATGGCTTAGTGGTCAGAGCGCTTGAACGGTTTTCAAGAGGCGCAGGTTCAAATCCTGCTTCGTCCAAATTATTACACGTTTTTAAATTTAGTATTTTTATACTACACATTATGAATATATACGTATCCGTCGATTAGTTCTAAAAATAAAATTAATTGGGTTTATTACTATGACAGTCAAACAACAGACATTATACAAAGCTATACTATATTACTATGAGTGTGCATTATTATATCATATAGAACAATAATTACGTTTTACTTCCTTAGCTTCACGTTGTATCCCGCACATGACAGGGCAGAGGGAACTTGGGAACCTAGTGTTGAGACACTCCGTTCCACTTCAGTTCTCCACTAATTACGTTTTAGAACAAATATCTAAGACACACATATAATTACCTGTCAAATTCACTAACCACTACATCAAAAGGTCAACCCATTTTGAATCTGTAATAGACGACAATAAACGTTATATAAGTATAAAGGCAATAACTATGTAAGAGTAGAGCAAAGCAAAAATGTACGGTTCAAACAAAGATTTCATTTCTAAAGATTTTAATAAAAATCAATAATTTTCTCTACATGTGACCAGCTGAGGGAACCGAAGAGAAATTCCGTTTTCTATTTTAAACTTTTGAGAGGTTGAATTTGTTGAGTGGTGAAATTCATGGTCGCATTTTGTGAACCAGAGCGGAGAAAATAAATTTGAAGTAATTACAAATTACTGAACATAAATAACATCTTTAGATACAGAAGTCAATAAAGGCGATAGTAGTAGGTCTGATTCCTACTAGCAGCTTTTAAGTTTTTTCAGTATTTTCACGTCGCTTATCTGATGAGGCAAAGGTATTTGTTGAGTATCTGAATTCAATGCATTCAAAAATTCAATGACTTGAATTCGAATAAACTATTTTTTACCCTACCCTACTGCATACCATTAAATAAGTACAATTAATGAAAAATACTTAAACTTCGTAAATTAACAGAATAAAAAATAAAATGTGTTTTTCTTTAAAATATGTTTTTCTTTTTTCATTTTTATTAAATCCATCAACGTAAACAAATTTTAAAATTTTAAGTTACTTGCAAAATTATTACTGCAAAAAAGGACTGGGATCAAGGCTTTTAACAACTATATAGATATTTTAGAGTGGTTGAGTGTAGACTTAAGAGAGAGTGGTTAAAGACGACAGTATTATTTATCGTACAGATGCGTCAGTCAATTTTCTTCTTTACTATTAAATTCCTAAGTGAAGTAAAAATTTAAAATATTATGAAAAAGATACTTTGTCCCTCAAGTGAAAATAATATAATTAATATTTAAAGATCCTTTTCTACTTGTAGACATATATTTGTGTTGTTAAATGAATAAGCGTTAAAACACTTGTGCTTAAAAAATCCAACGATGTTGATACTGTAATTGAATTTTACTTTGTTACAACGCAGCGAGTCAATTTAAATGTGCGAAACAGGTATAATCTGCTTAGTTACCGTATTTTTTTATTATTTTTGCAACAAAGTCAATATTATAGAAATTTAATTTTACCACGCTATGCTAAAATGCTTAAAATATATATTATTTAAATAGGTAAAGAAATTTTTAGTAGAAAGAGAGAGTAGGACAGTATTTTCCTTAAAAACCAGTTAAACAATTAATCCTGGTAGTTTTAATTTAGTAATAAAAAATATTATTACGGGAAGATTTTAAAACAAAATTACGTTAAATGATCAAACTAATTATGTCACTATTTTCGATTTGTAGACATCAGCAGTAGTAAAATAAAGATCAGCAGTAGTAAATTAGAGTACTGAATAACAAAACAAAAAAGAGACATAGTAATTTCAAAAAAGATAAAGGGATACTATAATATTATAGTATAATAATCTCCCTCACTAAGCTTCACACTTTGCCTTGTTACCAAAGCGAAGAAGTTAAAATATTAAATATTTAAATTGAAAATATTAAATATTTCATTTCATCCAGTGGGGATTAAAACCACAATCTGTCCCGTTTAAGGTCAAATGCCTGTGCCCCTGCGCCACCACAGGTCTCAATAATATAATAATTATATAATATACAATAATAATATAATAATTTGCACAATTCGTCACCGTGCTGTTTCTTTTGGTAATCGAACAAACAATAATCACCCTTACAACCAAGTGCTGCACCACAATGGCCGTTAATTTCATATTTCATTTTACTATATAACTAATTTTATTAATATATGTATATTTTTGTCTATTTATAATTTGATAATAAAAGTAGGTATATTTCATTTCTTTAGTTTTTAAAAAATTGCTGTATAATTCTGGGATCCATAATGACAGTCACCCCTCGAGCTATATTTAAAGTTTCTCTAACTTTAATGGTTATTAGGAAGCATGAATGCCTTTGTATCTCTGAAGTTATAGTAAATTGCTCGTGTAGTCATTATTATTGTTATTGTAATGCTATTTTGGAATTATATGATTTATATATATATATATATATATATATATATATATATATATATATATATATATATATATATATATATATATATATATATATATATATATATATATATATATATATATATATACAAATATCTCTTATATATTGAAAGAAAATAAAAACAAAATTATTTTTCTCCTGGTTCAAAAATATGTTTTGTTTATATTTATCTCCTGCACAATGCTGGATAGACTGGGGGAACCTAGTGTTAAAACACTCCGTTGCCAATATTTTTTTCTAATTACTACTTTCCGCCGAATCCAGTTGCACACTTATGCCACTGCGCTTTGCTTTCGCAAGTCACAGGAACTGCTCTGAACCACTAAATACGATGGGCCCAGCACCTGTCAAACCATAGAATGTTGTTATTTCTTTTCTTCCGGTATTGAATGTCGTAGAAAGACAAAGGCGTTTGTGTAGATGACCTACTTTCAAAACGCGTAAGGTTATAGACATATATCTCGATCATGACATTCTGTCGCAAATGCTTTACACGAAACTAATAAAATCCGAAACTTTGACTTGTGGAACTTTATTCTGGGGCCACACTAGCGGGAAATATCGTTAATTAGGGCGATCATAGAGGTAACCATCATTGAACGGCTTTCCCATTGCTATTAGACGGTAATCAAGTGGCGGTATATCGAAGAAGCTAGTATTTATTGCTGCGGGTACATTATTTATCTCTTTCTTCTCTGTTTCTTTAATAATAAAGTATATAAATATAATAAAAATTGATCTCTTAAAATACAACGTAGGACTATCAACATCACTTTTGCTTAAAATTAAAGGGACGTTAGCGGCAATTTTGCCGCCAAGAATGGGCATTCTTATTGATTATTGCGAGTGTTGCCATCCACTTTATCGAGCCAAAATAAAAGCAATATTTATCAAAAAAATATCAACGCTATCAACATTTCCGGTAGTGTGGTCACTAAGCACAAAGCAGTAAATTTTTCTTATCAGGTTTATATATTTATATTTTAGAGTATTATTTGCGAAAATGACTACGACTAATGTATATACTATCTCTAATATACGTACATATTGTTTAGAAACGACGATGGGACGCACGATGTTAAAATGGGTACTTTTAGAATTTCTTTCATATTACTGTAGTAGTAGGTCTGCCTAATGTCTCTTAGCAAATATTGATAAATAAATTTAAATAAAATAATAATTAAATTTATTATTGAGTCCAGTTGTATATGAGCAGCTATTTTAAGTGAACAATGTCATAAATATATTACTTGTGGCACATTAAATTAATTTAGAAAAATAGAATTATGTGTTAAGTAATATAAAAAAAATATATAATGAACATTTAAACAAATTATCAGCTTCAGGTTTTGTTAGGGCTTTAGTGGCAGAACTCAAACCCGCACATCAATTTACCAAAACAGTAAAACGAACCCACAACTGTCTCGTAAACAGTCATTACTTCTCTCCATCTTTATGGCTTCAAGAATAAGAATGTATCTTTTATACACCTAACTATTTAATCTATCTTATGAGCAAATAATACATTAAAAAACGTGACTCGTACTTATATAATATTGTATGTACAAAAGAGATTTTAGCCGAACATCGCAATATTTATTATATACAACGATTTCACATGCTGCATGTTATAAGTACGTCAACACATTTTTATAAATAGTGCCTACGGTCGTATATAACTATTGATCGTTTTCTTGCGGTTGTTCTGATAATAAATCAATATTACCCTTTTTATAAATTATTTCACGATACTTTTAGCCACGAAACAGGGTTGTCAAAAATATTTATATACTTTTAGAATATTTCAGGCCTAATTTCCGGAATGGAATACATGAAAACGAAAGCTGTTTGTCTATTTCTATCGATTAGAACTATTGTATTGTGGCAATATCATTCACATGAGTTTCCTCGTTTGACTTATCAATAACGCATCGCAAGCAGGCTAAACGCATGCTTGGGCTTCTTGTTACGTTTAAATAAGTCAATGTAATTTTATTTAAATTTTTTCATTATTGTTTCAGTTATAAATATGTCGCAGTATAAAAGATTAGTTGATAACGATATTTTAGCTATTTTAATTAGTAATATTTTTATTTGGAAAAGTTTGTGGAGAGCTTCTGAAATCGACGTGACGTCGAGAGCTTCATATCAAAAATGAGTACAATTTTAACAATAAATACGTTTCGTTGGGAGTGGGAGAGTCACGTTGTCAGCAATGGCAACACGCATGGGCAGACTCGATCGGATTGTTACCACCCCATTCTTAATATGGCAAACATTAAAAATAACTACGCGAACACAAAGAATAACTACAATGATATTTCTAAACAAAATGTATTTTTTTTTTCTTTTAATTTAAATACAAGGTTATTTATGTTGTTGTAATAATTGTAATCATAGGCTTAATTGACACCAACGTTTTTAACTATTAACTTATTTTATAATCTTAGTAATAGTCGTTAGAAAAAGGAAGGAAAGTTTACAAAGCAGTATTTTGACATTACACCTTCTCTAACTCCTGCTACGTGGTACAAAACTAAAAAGTATAGTTACAAGTTTACAAGTTACAGACATCCCTAGCACAATTGACTATTCAATAGCGCCATACGTACTTCGTTCTTATCCCCTAAACATGTTAAATATTTAAAAATATATATTGTAAAGAAACCGCACGCTAGAATATACGCTACGTAATTCTCAATATCGTGTAACAGGATTGAATGTTTTCTTCTTGAGTGTGCAATTTATTTGAAAATTTATTACAAATATTTTGAAGATTACCATACGTTAGGTTTAAATTGTGATTTTTATTTGGTACAAAATTAATATAGGCATATAGGATAGGCATACTTAACTAAAATAAACGTTTTATTTAACTATAATATTTAAAAAAAATAATAAGAATTTACATTTTTATGCTTATTATTTGCTTAATATAATACACAATCAAAATACTACTTATGTTGACAACTGATAAAAGATAAAAAAATGGGTATAATGCCAGGTTTGAACCTAATTTACCATAAAAAATGACGTGAGACTAAACTCATTTCATAAATAAGTCGATTAATAATAAGTTTTTAATCGACTTATTTATGAAATTAGTTTGGTCTCTCGTTCTTATTTATAGTAAATTTAGTTCAAACCTGGCTATATACCCATTTTTTTATTTACTAAGTAAATAATGAACGCGCTACTTATTTCTCTAATAAAAATAGCTTAAATCAATTTCCAAATTAAAGTATTCTAAATTTTAAATAACACAAATTTATGGTCCCACGCTTATGCCCCTGCGCCAAGACAGGTTTCAAATTTTCTACCTATTAGGTGAACCTATATTTATAGAATATATTAGAAAGTGGCTTAAGAACTTAAGCCATTTAAATTAACAAAGGCATCGTGCTTACGAGAGCTAAAGGAAAGTTCACTAGGTCGTGTCTGCTTATTTTACAAAGAGTCTCCTTTAAAAAAGTTAAAAGGAAAAGATTATGTTTCAATTCGTTCTTTGAACATTTTTTTTAATAATATCAAATAAAGTATATATATGTAAGTCCAAAAAGGTCGTTAAATTGCGCATTTGATGAACATTTTTAGTCAAGGGTCTCTTAAAGGCATACTGATTTAAAATGCTTGAAAGATAATTAAAATTTCATATGGATCGTTTTTAATGACTTGTATGTTTTTTAAGAGCCCTTTGTTCTATAAATAGAAAAATGTACTTACCAATAAGTAACATAAGGTAGGTTTTGGTAGTAAGCTATGTTACTAAGACTTAATTAAATAACAGTGGGCAAATTTATAATGGTAATCATAAAAATATAAGATTTTTATTAAAAAAGTAAAGTTATAACTAAATTACATGATGAACACGGCGGTTTGTAGGTAGAGAAAAGCAGATGATCATCATTATAAATATTCCATGAGTAGACATTCTACTTAGGAAATATTTATTATGACATTATTGTAAAACTATTTTTATCTGTGACCTTAAATTCATATTTAATCCGTGCATTTCTACTGTTAAATTCCGCATTCCTGAGATACAATATTTGAAATATGGGGTTGGAAAGTAATAACTGAAGTGCCTCAACAATAAGTATCCTTTAAAATGCAAAAGGGTGTAATATTATATTTTTGTTTCAGGATAAATTACATCATCATGCCTATAATACAATCATGTTGCTGTTGGCGAAGCCTACGTAGAGGTTGCTACGCCTCAGCCCTCTACACGCTGGTAAAGTAAAAAATAATTATAATTTATTTTATTTTGTACTTGTATAAGAATGCTTAAGCGTTAAGAATCAAACAGGCTGAACAGACAGAATGCTGACAGAATCAAAAATATGCAGGCACGTACGGCAACAGTGGCATTCACATAAATTGTAAATACTACATAGCGTACATATGATTACATAGGAGGTCGATATATCACAGCGATCTTTAAGTGTGACGTGACAATTTAGAGTTTTAATTCTGTTTACGTATCATATGTACATGTTCTTCTACCTTGTAGTAATAAATTTATATTTGGTGTATTGGCTTGTAGTAAACAGCCAGGTCAAATTTAGAGTTTAAATTTTGTCCAGAGTAAACACAGAACTCGGCGTCCATGATGTACGAATCTTTTGTCGGTGAAGTTGAGAGTGACGCATTATTAGTTAACGTTTAACTTACCACATTATTAGTGAACGTTTATCTTGGATTTTATTGAAACGAAATATAATAATCAAAATTTCAGTCAACAGCTTTTTACATGGAGGATTGTTTATGTTTGCAAATTATTATATTTTCAGTTTCTAACGAACTTCTTTAATAGGTTTATATTTGAAACTTAGGTGTTATCCTGACTGTATACTCTCTTTTCACATTTATATGTATGATAGAATATCGTAATTTTCTTTGAAAAAAAAAAAAAGATTATTATAATAATTATACTGTGTGACGATGAATTCTCAACACGCAATGTAATGTGTGCGAAAAACGGAATCCCAAATTCCCTGTGTCTACTGTGTGGGAGACAGTGTGAAGTTGAAATTTTAAATATAATAAATAAAGTAAAAGGTTAATATTTTATTATTATTAAGACCGCTTTATATTTTTTCTGTGATCTAATTTTAATATATATATTTTATTTTTTAATAGTAGTTAGCAATAATAAAATCTTTGATTTTCGCTATTGCTACACATTTTAAATAAAATAAATTTAACTGGATTAATCGCGTTTATGGTTTTCTATAACTTTTTGGAAACCAAACGTTTTGAACACTTTCCGTCACGGGTGAGGTCATTCATTCATTCATTTCTTCAATTGTGGCGTTTCAAGCGTGCCAGTTGAGCGCTGTTCACTTTGCCAATGTCACGTTGTATGGAAGACTCACCCACCACACAGGATCAGTACAAAAGAGATAACTGAACAAAATAATTTAATACATGTAAAAAAGAGACCCAGTAAGATTACAGCCTTCACCTATAACAAAAAATACAAATATTTACAAAATATACAGATAAAGCACATCATATTAGTAATAAAGAATATTTTACATGTGTTATTATCTAATTTTGTTACGTCTAATATATTTACATAAAAATTGACATACAAACACATACATTAATAGAAAATGAACATTTAGAAGAAGAGACATTTATAAGGAAAAACATCATATAAGGGACGACTTAAGTTGGGGCAAGAAAAAAGGATATGGGAAGGGGAACCGTCGTCCAGGCCACATTCACACAGCGAATGGTCCCTGACCCTGATTTTGGCCAGATGCACAGGCGTACAAACATGCCCGAGGCGTAAGCGACAGATTGTTGTAATAATCCTCCGTTCAATATATCTTTGAGAGGCAAGCCACGATCGTCTAAGGATATCAGGTTGGATAAGGGCATAGTACTTACCTTTTTGGGACTTTCATAAGTTCCAGGAACCACTTCAGGGCTTACGCAAATGCGCATGCAAGGGACTGCAGATCGTGAGCAAAAAAGTATCCAAGTGTGCCACACTGAATCACTAACTTGGCGCAAGAGTCTGCAGATTCATTCCCATTGAATCCAGAATGACCTGGAATCCAAACCAGAGTAACTTCCAAGCCCTTTCTTCTCGAATCCTTAAAATATTTGAATCTACTGTGAAACGGATTTCCCTTCAATGCCATTAAGCAGCTTAGTGAGTCAGTAAAAATAACCGTTTGTTTAAAGTCGTGGGAACCTGTAAACATGACAGCTTCTAACAAAGCAACAGCCTCGCCTGAAAACATCGATGATTCAGGGGGACATTTAATTTGTAAGATTAATTTTGATTTTTGGTATCCAGCAAGCTGCACCAACACAGTTCTCCTTGGAAAGCTTTGATGCATCAGTGAAGATGAGAAGATGATTCCTTAAATTTGGGGTTGGTGCCAGGATCACCTTTGGTTAGTGCAAGATTTGTGACAATACAGGGAGAAAGGACCTGGGCGTTACAAGGTGTCATAAAAACGGGATTAAATGGATAACAAGACAAGGGGAGTAATAGGAAGGATAGGAAGAGAGATAAATCTAAGAAAGCTATCAAGCAGATAAGGCAACGGTTTCCTCTTCAGTAGCTCCTTTACTAAAAGGGTCTAAAGTAAATAGTCCATAGTCATTGACTATGGACTACGAACTATAGCGTTATTAACTGCGTTCAATCGTTTATCGAGAATCATACCAAGAAATTTAACATTTTCCGTAAACTGTATGGGAATGTTGTTACATAGAATAATAAAATTTGGTATAATCTTCTTTTTTGTAAATACTATAGCTTGACATTTATCAACAGATAAAGCAAGCCATGATTAGGAAGCCATTGGTTAAGAGATAGTGCAAGGCAGTATTTAAGCGAAAGATTATGTCCTCTACCGATTTTGAGCTGAGCACAGGAAAAAAGACGTTATCATAAGCAGATGCAACATCTAGAAAAACACCAACTAGATACTTGGCCAAAGCTCGTCGAATATCTGTAGTAAAAACACTGATACTATTTATAGTGCTTAAACCCTTTCTAAAGTCAAACTGAGAGGGCGCTAAGATATCTCTGCTTTTCACTATCCATTCCAGTCGATTTTTCGAAGTCGTTCAACAATCTTTGATAAGACAGATGCTAGGGCAATGGGTCTATAAGAGTTAGGGTCAGAAGGACATTTTCCAGTTTTGAAAATAGGGATAACAAATTGGGACTTCCATGAACTAGGTACAGTTCCTTGATTGAACATATTATTAATTAAATTTAAAAAATATTGTTAGATTTTTTATTTAATTTTGTGATAAATGAATATGAAATCTTCACCTGTACATTCACATTGTACATTTTTCATAATTTATTACTAACAAGCTGATTTTCGCGAGTAGCTTCTTTTTGCCAAGATGCCGAAAATTTTTCCTTGCGGTGATGTAGGTAAATGGTAGCTTCCGCTTTACGCTCAACAGTTGTTAATACCGCAGAATTCTTTTTTATTAGTAACTGTAAGACAAAGGTATTAGCTAAGGTAGATATTAACCTATTATTTTTAATTTGAATAAAACGATGCCCTACAAAAAAGGGTATGTTTTATGAGTCCTACTAGATTTGTAATTTTGGACTGTGGAGAAAGGAAGTGGAACGGAGTGTCCTAACAATAGGTTCCCAAGTTCCCTCTGCCTACCCTGCGGTGTGTGGGATGAAGCTGAGAGAGAGAGAGAGTATCTTGATAATTAACAAAGAAAAACTCGGATAGTAATAATTTTTAAAAATTTGTGCAATCAACGTATTTGATCCCTACTATCGCTATAAAGCTACCATTTACCAACATTACTGCAAGGAAAATTGTTGGGTGTCTTGTCAAAAGGAAGCTACTCACGAAAAATTAGCTTGTAGTAATAAATTATGAAAAGTGTACCAGGGATCCTGTATTATTATGTATCGTAGATAGACTCCGTCCGAGCTGTGAGCCGAGTATGGCTCCGAGCTAAGAGCCATCTCCCCGAAGTCCTCCATGTATTTATCTGTTATTACCAGGTACACAGGCGAACCTATTTGCAAATAGATGGCATTGCGTAATAGCAATGCCATCTATTTGTAAATAGAATCCTTGATTGAACAATAGGTGTTCAGATGTAAGACAGTGTTCTAAAAGTTCAAGATATTCTATAGTTAATTATTAACAAATTAGTCAATCAAGTTTCTAGGTCGTCTAGTACGCTATAGGTCGTCGATAAGGTTTTTAATGAGTAAAGTCACAACATTGCCGATTATTAAACTTTATTGTAAATATCAAGAACTGTTTGAATTAAATTGTTGACATTGTATATACTTTAAAAGCTAAGGGATCTTAATAAATGAACCAAATGTCGAGCAGGTAAATAGCTAATGATTTGATTGGCTCAAAGGTAAAATACACATTACGCGTTTTCAGCTTTTAGGCTTGGCTGGACACACTGATAGGTTTTTTGATTGGGTCTCTGCTAATAAGAATATATAAAAAGAATCTTTAATTTTATATAGTAAATAAAAAAAAATATATATTTTTATATTTTTTATCTGTCTAATATAAACAAGTTTCATGACAATAAGATATGTTTTGATCCGTTTTATATTCTATTATCTAAAAATGTTATTGCTTCAGATCTCTTTTGGGACGGCGTCCAATTATTCCTTTAACTTTCCCTATAATATTTTCTTTTTTTTTAAAAAAATAATAATAAGCAGTTTAGTAACCTATCAATTTTATTTACATCTTGTATCGATAATTGCTTCAAACAAGGGGTCATTTTAGGACACAGCTACTGACGTAACCTATGAATCAATATTTTCAGAGGATTGTTAAAAAGGAATTTATGAGTCTCTTTTTATATACTTTCATCATAGGCATCTCTTGTATAATAGATCTTTCGTATCATATAATACTTTAAATTTATCGGTCTATAAATCTAAAAAATAACGTCGAAACAAAAATGGTTTTTTGTTTAAATGTAACGATAAATTATTACAAGTGACTTTTTTCTGGAATTAATTTTAATAACTAGATATGTAGAATAATCTCTGAAAGTTCTATGAGGCTCAATGACAATATTCTAAACATATAGTTAAGGACGAAACAGAATAAAGTTACATTCATATTAAGAAAATTGCCTGTAAATCGATTTCTTTGGGTATTTTTTTGTCTTCGGAATGTGTGTCTTGCTTTCCTAAGAGTCCACTAAAGTCAAAGAATAAGAAGGTATAGAAAATATTTGTAATATCTTAAAATAAAATATCTAGATAATTAAATAAAATAAATATTTCTATTTAAAGTATAAAAACTTAACTTACTTACTGTAACTTATTATTTGTTATTATTTTACGTGTATGCATAAAATACAGGTAGTATTTCGCACAAAGTAATTGTGCTACAATCATGTTGTAAAAATATAATCAAATGAAATCGTTTTATCGAACTTGGCAATAGTTGTTGATGATTTATCTTTGGCATTGGATTACTCCGAACGAGTAGACTGTATTTATACAGGCTTGGCCAAGGCATTTGACGTTGCTAATCATAACATTTTACTAAATAACCTTAATAAGTATGGTATCGATGGTAAGGTGATAAAATGGCTTGAGTCGTATTTGATGAATCGCAAAATGCATGTAGTTGTTGGGGGATATTTGTCATAAACGTTTACTGCAATCTCAGAAGTCCCGTAAGAGTCTACTCTTGGCCCTGCGTTATTTGGGTTTTTTATAAATGACATACATACGTGGTTTAAGCATAGTAGATTTCTATTATACGCTGACGATCTTAAAATACATAATAAAATTCATAACGTCACTGATTCTTTTAATTTACAAGAAGATCTTAATAGACTTTCACTATGGTGTGACCATAATAATTTAAAGCTAATCATTTTAAATGCTACATTATAACTTTTAGTAAAGTAACAAATTTAAGTTTCGATTATAGTATAAATGGAAATATTTTGGAAAGAGTCACCCAAATTAGCGATCTCAGTATCATATTGGATAGTAAATTAAGTTTTATACTACATTTAGACGATATAATAAAAAAGGCACTCAAAATGCTAGGTTTCATTTTGTGAGAATCAAATGAATTTAAAAGGTCTGCCACGAAACTAACATTATTTAAATCATTGATACGTATTGATACGAGCTTGAATATTGTTCTATTGCATGGAATCCTTATTATCAGTTACACAAAAACAGATTAGAAAGAATACAAAAGATTTTTTTACGTCAATTGGCTTACAATGATAATATGTTCAAAAGAGGTAACGGCTATTTAGATCACCTAAGGTTTTGTAATGTCCATTCTTTATCTAACCGTAGAGACAAACGCACAAAATTATAAATGGGGAAATTAATAGTCCAGATTTGTTAAATAGAATAGGTTTGGCGGTACCGAGGCGCAATTTAAGAAGTAAATATAAAAAGAAATATACTTTTAGAGAGCGTTTTTCCAAAAATAATCTGGGTAGGGCAGCTCCTTTAAATAGAATACTCGCATTATATAATAATATTTTCAATGAAGCAGGATATATTTCAATAAATCATGTTCACTTTTAAGCGTCAAGCAAAAGCAAGATTTAAAATCTGATTTTTTCCTTTGCAATATTTGTCAAATATTATTTTTTTAATGTGTATATATGTATGTGTTTGTATGTATGTGTTTGTATGTATGTATATGTATGTGTATACATATGTATGTAAATACATATATACACATGCTGTATGTATGCTGTATGTATGTGCATATTGTGTATATTTATATCTGTATTTGTGCGTGTGTGTATATGTATATACTTTACATGCTTTTTATGATGATTTTTACTTTGTTTTAGTGATTTTTATTCTTCATTATTCAAGTTATTGTATCACACAAGGATTTGTGTGTGTTTGTACTTTTCATTTTTTTTATTTTTTTTTCATTAAGCAAGTTAGCCTTTAAGTGTGGTATACAATTTTTGTATTAGTTTCTTAACATTTTTCTATTTATAGAATAAAAGCTACTATTGTATACAACGCTGGCTTCCTAATAAATAAAATAAAATAAATAAATAAATAAAAATAAAATAATTATAATTTAAATATAACAGCATGTAGGTGAATTTTCTATACAGTCCTACTGTCAACAAATCAACGAGATGTTATACCTTTTATACCCTTTTAGAATTTAAATAACTTTATTTTTTATAAAGTTATTTTTTTAAGCACAATCGCTATAAACATTTACATATTTTTTTACTATAAACAAAATAAGTATTTATAAAGTCAATTTATAACTCGTCAGTGTAATAATACGGTCAATAGCCAGGAATTCTTTTTTTTATTTTTAACTGAAAGTCAAAAATCCAGCCAGACCAGCCCCCATATACCAATTAACTGTCTAGAAAATAACCATGAGTTGTAGCGAGTGGCACAATTAAATAAAAAATTTAATGTTTAAATTTTTCGCTTTATATTTTTATTCGTCGCGCTTTGCTTTGTCACTAAAATAAAGACGGCCTTGCTCTAGAAACAAATCATAACTTGTTTTTATTTATCTATTAATGTATATATAATTATATTTTTATATTAATGTATACATAATGTAATAAAACTTGTAATTAATTAAAAGTATTAAATAAGTTTAAAAAAACGAATGACAGACTGAATAAAAAATATTAAGCAGTATTTAAATATAATATGTGCATATAATTAAACAATACTTACACATTTAAATTCTGCAACACATCCACTTAATTTTTATATTAAGATGGCAGCAAAATACTTCTTATAATGCTTATAAAAGATGAAAATAAAATAAAAGATAATGTCATATGCATATATGCATATATATATATACCTTGACCTTTTGTACTAATAGTCTACCCACTTTCCATTTTATATATACTCTGTAGTCTTATATTTAAATTATCTTTTAAATGGACGCAATGTTCAGATAATTTAATTGCAAGAAAAAAGATTACGAGAGTAAATTTATTTTTGAAATTAGAGTACTATAAATGCGACAGGTTGTGGGTTTTATCACCATTTGAGGATTGGCAATGCATTCCTCTACTCTACACACTTCAAATTTGATGCCAAGGTGGGGAACGAAACGAAGTGTCTTAACACACTGCCATGTGCGGGATACAGCGTGAAACTGACCGCTCAAGTGAGTACTACTAAAAGTTGTGTATGACACTTGATACATTCTAAGAGCTAGTTAAGTCTGACTTATATAATATAGTCTATTGTCTTTCCCGATAAGTGGAATATCTCACACAAAAACATTTTTGTCAATATAAACCATGAGATTCTCAAGTTAACACGCTTTACAATAATTAACATAGACTTCAGCGGGCGCGAACCTTCAAGTATTGAACAGTATTGAAGGTTCGCGCCCGCTGAAACCCGCAATTCGTACGGCCTATAACACTCGACGACAATCACTGCCATCTTATTTTAATACTATGATATCTTCTGATATACCAAATTTTTCTTATATCATAAAAGGCAATTTTCATTCATATAAAACGCAAAATGTAACTAACTCTAACTGTTGAATAAGAAATAATACGGTATTTTTAAAAATAGTTTCGTAATTATTTTTTAAATAGTTATACATAAAAGTAGTTAGTGTGGGCTCTGCTTAAGAGATTGGGCTCTGCTTAAGAGATAGGCATATGCTCCCGCAGATTTTTATTTAGAATTTTAGAAACTTACTAATTTTTACAGCTTACGCAACGAACCCACGGAAGTTTTCTTAGTACTTTAGTTTCGTAGTAGTTTGCTTTCGTATTTTTCTCCACTCCTATTCTAGTCTTTTAAAGGGGATACAAATAAAAATATTGTTGTTCGATTTTTTTTTAAGCCGAACTTCGTGTAAGCTGAGTCTGAGACTGAGTCATTAGTGCGTTCAATCAACCAAAAACAAACAAACGAACTCATCTGCAGAATATTAGTATAGATAAAAATAATCAGGCCTAAATTTTGATGCGATGCAGTGCTAACGCTTTTTTTAACCACTGCGAAATTTGGAATTTGGAAAAATCTGATACAACCCGTCAAAACCAGCGCAAACTCTAATGTTTGAATATAAGAGACAGCAGGATCGCTCCCGCATACTACGTCTCAATGAGACGTCCTCTCGTAAATAGTTTAAATATTGTGATATATATGACATGCTGAAAAGTCTTTAGGAAACTCATGCACGTGCACAATTCTATCTCAGCAAACCTTGAAGCACTGTTCCAAGCAAAAGAGCATTATGTAAATCTTTAAATAACCTATTTGCAGCGTATTCAAGATATTTTCAATTTTGAATAAAGGCTTTTTAGAGTATAAAACAAAGACCCACTTGCACCTTCGCCCGCTAGAAATTCACAATTATTAATATTCTAATATAAATCACTTTCATATTCTAATAACATGATCATTTTGCAGATAAATAATAATTACATTGAAAACTTGAAAACTAGCCATATAAATTAAAATCAAAGTTTTAGCCATTTAAAAAAAACTATTATTTTTTAGCAATTTTATCGAATCTAATACCTTATATTAATTTATTTCGAATCGATTTAAATGTTAAGGGAATTTTGCAAAAAACAAAAGTGACAAGTGCTTTTAAAACAGTTTGGCCATTTCTGAGATTGGCGTGAACAAACGATCATATAAACAGACAACCTATAGTCCAAAACGACATAAATTATAGCTTCTATTACATGGCCCATAATAAATTTTCTTGGATAACCATGTACAGACAGCATCAGTTATAACTTTATTATATGTTCCGTTCGAATCGTTGAGAACCCAATGATCTATGACAAGATTGACACTTTGGCTCCTAGCTATGTGTTCCTTTCCGCATTTGATAAATGCGGTAACGAGCACATAGCAATACGCAGTGTTCTGGAGAAAAGTTTGACTTGGTTTCTGCCACTAAATTTTCTAAACGTATAGTACGTCAGAAGTTGAGATATCATTAAGGATGATATCTCAACTTCTCAACCATCTGGTTAAGTAGCACTATACTACGTAGGAACTTCTATCCGGGCACCATTCTGTTTTAATCGGCAAGTTTATATTGAAATCACCATCACCCGTTTTAAATAATAAGAATGTGAACGAAAAAGAGTCCTAACGAATAAGTATAATTGTTGGAACAAAGATAAAATTATAAAGTTTTAACTTATTTTGACTACTTACCATTTACTACGACGCTATCCTGTAAAAGCTCATACTTCAGTATTATGTTATTTATAAAGTTCTAGTCTGCTAACAAAGTAAATAAAAAAATTGAACTGATATTTTTACACAATAACAAACAAATAATTTCAAGACAAGAGAGAGAGAGAGATATTGGGCTGCCTATAGTATGAGTATGACCTGAGAGTACTTTAAATGACAGTGTGAAAAGGATTGCATTTGACTATTTTAAATTACGTATATTTTTTTTTTAACCAACGAATACAAAAATCTTTTAACTCAAGAAGACACGAACATGGTTGTACGGTAAAAAAAACACGTGATTTTACACAACAGAATAATGCGTGAATTAGGACTAGTTAAGTGTACGGTGAAATCTCCTACCATTTGTCCATAAAAGTGAAGAAGGAGAAGGAGGATTAAGAGATTTACAAAAATTTGACCATACAAGTTTCTTCTATTTTCTTGTCATCTTTCTAAAGTTTTCGTTTTTACTCAACAAAATAAGTTCTCCATGTCATACAGACTGCATATGACTCCTTGGCAGATGTTCGCCTAGAGTACTCCTGATCCCACCAAGGATTAGAATAGGATCACCCTGGTACTGATGATGTTGTAAGAGGCGACCAAAGTACGTGTGGAAGAGTCACGTTGTCAGCAATGGTAACACGCATGGGCATATGACACTGGATGGTAGGATATTTATAGGGTTCAACCGGCGTTAGGTAGTATCTTTCGCCACTGCCCCACCCAGTGCCCACCCACCTTAAAGGCCGGCAACGCACCTGTAGCTCCTATGGTATTACATGGGGCCGTGGGCGGTGGAGATCACTTACTATCAAGCCGTACATTGGTTTGTCGTGTCTTATCCATAAAAAAAAATAACGTAAGTCAGCCGCAGACAAGATGGTATAGACAAAATGATAACAAAATTCTTCAAATGATCGGACTCAGGAAGATTGCCCAGCATGCAATCCACAGAGATGGCGTACTCATTCCAGTAGGCTTATTTTAGCTTAAATTTAGAAGAAGAATTAAGAGTGGAAAAAGGAGTTGAACGAAAGAAGTGATAGCTGAGAAGCAAAAGAAGAGGAATATAGGAAAAGAGCAACAGCAGCCCATGAATTCTGATATAGATTAATTATTCCAGTGGGAGAGCCATCATTGATAATGCAAAGAGATACATCATCAGTCATGTCTACTAACAAAGGAGATAATCCATCACAGTAATAATACCCCGACAGAGAGACGTGTGTTAAAATTATCCAGGACCAACAGGACTAGGGAGCAAAGAGATAATATAGTTAAGCTCAAGGAAAATAGAGAAAGAAGCATGAGGAATATAAACTGATAACAAGGAGATATTGAAAGCCCTTACAGCAACAACATTAAACAGTTAGCTGTGAGAGGGGAGAGGGATAAGTGAGTAAGGAGAGGAGTGGTGGATGAGACTATCCTCAGATGATTGAGACTATCTTCAGATATTACGGGTATGGAGTTTGTGCATAGCATAAACTCCATACCCGTTATTTCGGTCCTCCCTTAAATAGGAGAAACAACACAACACTTCTCGTGCCTGATTGCCGCCTTAAAGTATCAGTACTTTAAGGCGGCAATCAGGCACAAGAAGAGTTTCCGAGAAGCCAATAGTGATAGAATTGTACAAAGAAATAATTTTAAATAATTGGTGCTTTTTAGTACGAATACTTTTAATAATCCGTTGTAGGAAGTTCTATGTTGCCATTATTTAATATTTTAAAAATAATAGATTTTGGGCAACGGAGGACGGTATAGGGAGTTCATCAGCAGTTCTGAAGATGTTTCAGGTAATGCAATCAATAGATCTTTTCTAGATTCTATTGAACTCTCAACACTTTGGTTTATAGCACAACTCTTAAGAAGGGACGAGGAACATTCGGCATTTATGGCTTGACAAGCTTATCTATTATATCCCTTTGCTAAAGGAACGTGGGGACGAGGAAACAGGAAATCAGTCTTTTTGTGTGATTTATTTGGAGAGGCAGAGGTTAATGTTTTAGATGGCGAAGAAATTGCGTAAATGAGCAGAGAAAAAAATTCCTTTGTCATAAATCAATCAAATCAAAATCAAAATGTTTGCTCTCACAATGTAAACAAAAAGAATTTTCCCAATTAGTGCCACATGCTTTACTATTGTGGGACTTGGAGCACTTGTAGCTTAGCTTCGATCTACACTGTGTTGTGTTTATGTGACCAAAATGACAACACTATAGGCACTGGATGGTAGAATATTTATAGGGTTCAACCGGAAGTGAAGAATGATAAGAAAAGACCCTTTCAGGCAACTTTTTACCACGAAATGTAACTACAGCCGACTGAGTCGGAACCCATGTTGTCATACCCTCACTGAGACACACTTTCTATTTAGCCCTCTTGCTTTCATCATCAGAATACTCTCATGACACCACTCACAACAACCGAACACCTTAATAGTACCGATCTCCTTTTTAAGACCATACTTTCCACAAAAAAAGATATGTTTAAAAGTAGCACTTAAATAAGATACCCTCACAACATGTATGTTAACCAAAAGAAATGTTAGCAAAGTCAGATCTATGTACGAGAACAGACTAACAGCTTATCATACAATATTTATGATTAAAACTGTATTATAATATCGTATTATGGCGAAAATTTATTCGTTTAGGAATTTGCTAATCCTTCCATAGTAAAGATTTGTACATAAAAATACATATTTTTACTTAATACCTAAATTGTTCAATACTCTTAATTTAAATAAGGTACACGCTATACAATACTAAATAAAAGAATTTAAAGATATTTGTTTCTTTAAAGATATAAAATAAAGAGGAAAGACAGTTTATTTATATCTTATATTCTATTTATAACAAAGAAAATGATTACAGAATTGATATTGTTATATTAAATAAATAAATAGACTGATATTACCTATATGCTATCGAATTTCTTTATAAAATATGATGCGTAAAATTTAGTTTCCTAAGCATAAAAAGAATTTTAGAATTTTTTTTTAGAATTTTGGGCAAAAATGAAATTTCAAATTTGTATATTTAATACGAAATAAAACTACGAGGTAAATATATAATACTTAAAGTGGTGTCAAATAGCTAAAATGTTCCTTACTTAAAGGATAAACATAATATGAGCGTACTAAAACAGCTGTTGAGATGTTATTGATTTTTTGAGGTGCGTACCTGTAATATAGCTTACGCATCTTCAGTTTCCTCGGGATGCTTTCAAATACTACCTCGTGATGTCAGATACTTAAATTTTCGTTTGGATAATCTGTGATCACAAAGTTTTTTTTAAATAGTTTTCTTTTAGTTGAAAATGACAGTGAAAGAGATGACAATATTCACACAAAGAGACATGTTGTATATTCAATTGATTCAAAATTTTGTTTATGTCGTTTGTATTAAAAAGTATATCTGACATACTATCAATCTAGGGGCACGGTAGTGCCCCCGCCAAGTTGAACCAAGCGAAGCGCAATGGCACTACCTACCTTTTCTCGAAGTGTTTCGAGATTCGTTGTTTTGAATCTTCATAGAGTTGGTGTTCGTTATACCAGATGATTCATATTCTCAAGATATGATGTCAATAATAGACTAATTAAACGCACAAACACACACAAAACATACACACACACACACACATATATATATATATATATATATATATATATATATATATATATATATATATATATATATATATATATATATATATATATATATATATATATATATATATATATATAT
>DWMZ01000656.1:0-20519 GCA_018249855.1 Eueides tales michaeli | reverse complement strand
CAAATTAACGTACATTTTTTTATTTGTCAACCGATTTAAATAAACCAAAACACTAAATTTTGAAGGAAAGTTGCCACAAATATGAAAATTGCCTTAAAATCTGATCAGCCGTTCTGAGATTAGCGTGCGCACAGAGAAACGGAGAAAATTTTTAAAAATCACTTCTTTTCTATATTATTTTATTTAATATATATATTCCATTTATACATAGTGATCAGTTACAGATTTATTACAAGTATAGATAATTCATAGGTATGCAAATAAAAATTTGGCGCACGTTTATTTTACTCATCGTTAATAACTGTTAAAATGAAGTCACAATAACGGTCATGGTAGACAATATAAATTGGTCAATCATGACATATGGAATTGAGGCGTGTCATGGCACGGGGGCATAAACATGTGACTGTGAACGCGACAGGTCGTGGGTTCGATCCTTACTCGTGGAAATGGAATGTTTAATATTTTCAATTTAAATATTTAACGTTTATTTTTTTTTGGCTTCGATAAGGCAAAATAGGGCGTTGAAGCAGCCATACAAAATGTAATGGCTCAAATTCGGCGGAAAGTGGAGAACGGAGCGGAGTGTCTTATCTTAACACTAGGTTCCTAAGATCCCTCTGCCTATACTGTTATGTGCGGGATGAGCTGAAGCTGTAAATATAGTATTGGAAAGAAGCCTTTGTTTCAGGCAGAACAGGGCAGCCGATAGGATACACGGAAAAATCTCTTGGCAACTATTGCTCATGTCAGTGATGGATGCCACTGCGTTTCGAATTGGGTAAAGTCGGGCCCCGGTGCCCATTCACCTTACAGACCGGCAACGCTCCTGAAGCTCCACGGGGCCGTGGGCGGCGGTGATCACTTACCATCAGGTGACCCTCACACTCGTGTCGTGTCTTTTCCATAAAAAAAAATAAAAAAATGGAGGTAGTTGCGATCGTATGCATTTATTTTGTCTGGTTTGTTGTTATTTTTATGCTATATATCAGACAGACAACAAAGTGTAGGATCACTTTGGTCAAGGTTTACGTATTTTTCTTTGGAGGTACAGAACCCTAAATAGGACGATAATTGAGAATCGTGATAAATCACACGATTTATCACTAAGAAGGAAATCTCATCTGCTCTGTAAAACGAAAATAATATATAATATTGACTTACTTTAAAATATTTATTATTTATATTTACTTACATTTCTTTAGGAAATTTCTTGAACCCGCGCCTCTTGGTAACCGTTGACCGGTTTCAACCGAGGAGCGGGCTCAAATCCCAGTACGTAAAAAAATTATACGTTTTCTAAAAATAAATAATTTTCTTTCCTAAGTGTGGATGACCGTTTTGAAAATATTAAGAATGCATATATTATTTATATATATACATTTTCTTCATAATATATTCGTGTACTTAGTGGACGTACAGAAGATAGGCGTCACTAGTAAAAATATCCGCGGCGCCGACGCCCCCGCGCTGCTCTATCAATGTTCCCTCACATCTCGTAATAATGTTAAATAATAATCATTGCATATATGAGATAATTAAGCATTGGTGAAGGTGTAGCGAATTTCCATTTAATTGGATCAATTGTATCATTTCACCGCCATTGTACGGCGTTCAACTCCGCCACTCAGCACATAATGTCTTGAAATCGGCGGACGGAGTGTAAATAAAATGGTAATGTCAATTTAAAATTTTTAGTTCGACAAATTGATACAATATTTTTTATTCATTTAGCTGAAATATTAGTTTTTAATGTATAGATATTGTTTTAAAAGTGATAATTTTATTAAAAGAAGAAAGTAATTTAAAATTAGTATATAAAATAGTGTTATTCAACCGGGAAAACCCGGGAAATATGAAAAAAAATCAATGTTTTTAATTTTTAATTGCTTCAGACAGTTTAATCCACCGCAGATGCCATGGCATGGTTGAAAAAATCACCGAACGCTTTGATCGTGCTTACGAATTGATATTTAAATTGCCAGTTATTATTTCCTAAATCAGATAACAACTATACTTGAGTGCAACTTACAAAATTGATATTAAACGAGCGTATATTGGAAAATTAAGTAATTTATCACCATCTTATCTCTATCATTCATTACATGCGGAAGGAATTCATTAATGCAAAGATTAAAAATAATTATTTTAACAGATAATTTAAATATCTATTTTGCGAGGTCTGTCGTGATCCAAGGGCATAATGGAGCCACTATAAACGCGCAGGTTTGATTCCCACTGGCGGAAATGAAATATTTACATTACTTCGTTTTGGTAACAACGCAAGTGCATGGCGTTATGTTTCGCCAACAGCAATGTCTCAAAATACAGCGGAAATTGGGAGACATAAATGTCTTAATGGGAACACAATGTCTTAACACTAGGTTCCCGCTTCGCTAGTATGTGCGGGATACAGCGTGAAGATAAAAAAAAACAACCTAAAGCAATTTTGTATTTCATTTATATGCATAATTGAAATTTTTTTTAGCTTCACGCTGTAGCCCAATGGCTTGATAAGCAGAGGGAAATTTGGGAACGTAGTGTTAAGACACTCCGTTTCCCTTTCATTTCCCACTTTCCGCCAAATTTCAGGCACTGCATGTTGCTGTAGCGGAACTCAACGCCGCGTTTTTGCCTTTTTACCATAGCGAAATGTTAAACATTTCATTTCCTCGAGTGAGAATCGAACACACAACCTGTCGGTTATATTCACACGCTTGTGCCACTGCTCCACGACAGGCCTCAAGTGAATTAAATATATAAATTTCACTTTAGCCCTGCAATCGGTTGCAGTTGCCAAACGCCACATTAACATTAATAACCCGACGGTATTATTCTAGAATCAACAACATAATGTAACTTGGCGACCCTTATAGATTATATCGTAACAATTTAATCACGTAAGTGCGCCGCAACAAGTGCATACATTTTTGCACGCTCTCGTTTCTATATGGTGATAATGTTTCAATTTTCACATGTTACTTACTACATACTCGTATATTAGGCTTTTTTCTACTTTACTTTTCGACATTTATATCGGCGGGTTCAAATTTTATTCATGTTTTTTTTTTGGTTGCGTATACCTTTTTTAAAAACAAAGAGATCTACTGTGGCGCAGGCGCATAAACGCGACGGGTTGTGGGTTTAATCACCACTCGAGGAAATAGAATATTTAATATTTTAATTTCTCCGCTCTGGTAAGTAAATCGCGGCGTTGTGTTCCGCCACCAGACACCCAATGCCTCGAATGCGGCGAAAAGTGAGGACTGTCTTAATACTAGAGTATATATAATTCTCTACACAATTTAAACATGAAGCCTTCGTTGCACTCCAGCTCATAGGCTATTTGTCAATGCGTCGATTGTGTTTAAAAATGCATATATTAATTTGCTTTTAAATAACTTCTTTCTTTTAGCTTCACGCTATATCCCGCATAAAGAACGGTAGACAGAGGGAACCCAGTGCCAAGACATTCCATTCGCCGCTTTCTACTGAATTTTCGAGGCATTGCGTGTGGAATACGGTAACTTAACGCCGCACTTCGCCTTTTTTACTATAATCAGAAAAAGTATTATAATTAACAATTATTGTCCCATTCATATAAGATTCATTGTTTTGAAACAACAACAAAAAAAACTATATGGAAATAATATTGTGAAAAGCGTGACTCATTGAGAGATATCGGCCAGCATTATCTTACTTCCTCAAAGGCATAATATCATTTTGCAAAATTTTCATATCTTTTTTTCATTCAATATTTACAATTTACTATACAATATTAAAAAAATATACTTAATTTTACTTAAAGTAAAAGGAGGCCTGTCGTGGCGCAGCGGCACACGCCTGTAACCTGTCTGCAACCCATGAGTTGTGGGTTCAATTCCCACTCCAGTAAATGAAATATTTAGTATTTTCAATTTAAATATTTAATGTTTTCATTTATTCGCTATGGTAACAAGGCAAAACGCGCGTTGAGTTGCGCCACTCAACATGCCACCGATAGTGGAACAGAGTGTCTTAACACTAGGTTCCCAAGTTCCCCTTGCCACCCCGCTATCCTGCCAGAGGTATGGTATGCGCGGGATACAGCGTGAAGCTGAGTAAAGATAAATAATAAATAAACAAAAAAAAAGTAAATTATTTAATAAAAAAACAGATAATATTATAAAAAAATAACTGTATACTAACAATATACAATTTTTATTCTCAAATGTACAGATAATTAAAAAAAAAACAACAACATTTAATTATCTATATAACTTCAATATATATCACATCGGTCATAGAACGGAGATCGTTGACCGCGTCTCCATTACCGAATTACTATTTCCTTCCAGACGATTCTAACGTAAAAAATATGTTATAAAAATAAGAACAGCGGAATTCCGTAATTTGCTTTTAATTATAACGGGTTTTTTTTTTATTTCAGGAAGAGAATATATAGTATTATTTTTTTACAACCGATACGGCAGGTGTGAGTCAAATATTTATGAGACACAATAATATCCGTGAGTTTTGTCGAGTGATAAAAGTAAATTCCAATATATCTTTTCTCTGTATCACGTTGTTTCACGCTGCATCCCGCACATAGCAGGGTAGGCAGAGAGAACTTGGGAACATAGTGTTAAGACACTCCGTACCTATCAACACATTTCCGTTCCCCATTTTACGCTGAATTCTTGAAGCATTGCGTGTTGAATGTCGTAACTCAACGCTGTTTTACCAGATAAAAGTAATGAAAATATTTCCTCAGATGGGAATCGATCTCACGGCTGGCCTCAAAAATCTGCATATTTAAATATACCAATACTTATTTTTATATATTTTATTTATATACGATAAATATGTATTTTTGTATATCTTTATGCTAATTGATTACGGAAGTTTATTAAACTACTGTACAGTGTCTTTGTCCAGGAAGGTTATAGACTATATTATACCACATTAGTAATATCGATATAACCTACAAGTCACCTGCGGTCAGAGTTACTTTGTGAACTTGACTGTGTCATATACAAATTTCCATAAGACCATGCAAGAGAAACCGCAGGTAAAGGTTAGTTCTAGGTAAGTAACAAGTTATTGGAAATATAATATATAAATTAGAACATAGAGGCCTGCAGCGGCACAAGCATGTGACTGTAACCGACAGGTTGTGGGTTCGATCCCCACTTGAGGAAAGGAAAAATTCAATATTTTCAATTTAAATATGTAATGTTTTCATTTCTTCGCTCTGGTAACAAGGCAAAACGCGGCGTTGAGTTCCGCCACTCAACACGCAATACCACAAATTCGGCGGAAAGTGGTGAACGGAAGTGGAACGGAATATCTTTACACTGGGTTCCCAAGTTCCCTACCCCGCCACGTGCGGAATACAACGTGAAGCTAAGAGAATTTAAAACATTTTTCATGTGGCACATACCAGGGTAGGAGAGGGAACCCTTTTATCATGACACTCCGTTGCCATTGATGTACTTCCATTCTCCGCCTTTCTCCGAATTCTTGAAGTATTATGTTAGGAATAGCGAAACTCATCGAACCGCTTTTGCCTTGTAACCAGAGCAGGCAATGCAGCCTGTCGCAAACAAAGTCGCATATTAGTGAGCTTACGCCAAAACAGGCCCCATAATATTAAAACTATATATTAAGACAATGTAGAGTGGCGCATGGACACAAGCATATGTATATAAACTAGAGAAAATGAATTATTAAATATTTTCAATTTAAATATGTCCATGTTTTAATTTCTTCGCTCTGGGAATAAGACAAGTTGCGGCGTTAAGTTCCGCTATTCAACACGCAGTACGTCAAGCTCGTCGGAAAGTGGGGAACGGAGTGTCTTAACACTAGGTTGCTATGTTCTCTCTGCCTACCCTGCTATGTGCGGGATATAGATTGGAGCTGGAAAAAAACAATGATTCTAGAAAGCTTTCATATAAAAAAATATTTTATTTCTACTATACTAAATTATATTGAAAGTCAAATACTAAATTTAAAAACGTATAAAAATTTGGACGAAGCAGGATTTGAACCTGCGCCTCTTGAAAACCGTTCAAGCGCTCTGACCACTAAGCCATCCGTCCAAGAAGATGGCTTAGTGGTCAGAGCGCTTGAACGGTTTTCAAGAGGCGCAGGTTCAAATCCTGCTTCGTCCAAATTTTTATACGTTTTTAAATTTAGTATTTTTCTTTCCTAAGTGTAGAATAACACTTTAAAAATAGTAAAAATATATTGAAAGTCAATCAACCCCAATACCACGCGGTAACAATGCATCATTGTAGGCTATTGAACTTCAAAATATATTTACATACGTATTACTAATAAAAATTTGATGATTTACACCTGTCTGTCCATTGAACTTTCTTTTTAGCGTAATGCTTTATCCCGTGTATAGTAGGGCAGCAGAGGCTACTTGGGAACCTATTGTTAAGACTAGGTTCCCAAGTAGCCTCTACCTGCCCTGGCTTGAAGCCGTTTTTCCTTGTTACCAGAGCGATAAAATGAAAATATTCAATTTTTTTTTTTTGGCTTCACGCTGTATCCCGCACAAGGCAGGGTAGGCAGAGGGAACCCGGGAACCTAGTGTTAAGACACTCCGTTCTACTTCCGTTCCCCACTTTCCGTCGAGTTTGAGGCATTGCGTGTTGAGTGGCGGAACTCAACGCCGCCCTTTTGCCTTATGCTATGCGAAGAAATGAAACATTAAATATTTTAAATTGAAAATATTAAATATTTCATTTCCTCGACTGGGGATCGAACCCAGAACCTGTCGGTTATAGCCACACGTCTGCGCCACGACAGGCCTCATATTCAATATTTCATCTGAAATTATTAAATATTTCTTTTTTTCTTCGACTGAGGATCGAATCCACAACCTGTCGCTTAGCCACACGCTTGTGCCTACACCACGACAGGCCTCAGTCTTATTAAAATACCTTAATTATATCAATTTCTGATTTATATTTTAGCGACTCAACAATTCCATACACAGAACGTTAGCTCCTAATTAGGTCACTACGTACGTATATAAGTACTAATTACGGACCGAAAACACGTTATTTCAAAAAATATATACATTTCACACATTTCACTCTTCATTATGTATGAGGTATGTAGAAGAATAACACTTTCTGCGTGTTGTCTAAGCATTGCAGTGATAATAATTTCCCCGAATGTGATTGAACCCGCTACCAAGCCGTATGTAATTAGTCCGCCATTTCTCTCAGTTTCACGCTGTATTCCGCATATAGCAGGGTAGGCACTGGGAACTTGGGAGCTCATGTTAAAACACTCCGTCTTGTTCCCCACTTTCCGCCAATTTGAGGCATTGCGAGTTAAGTGGCGGAACTCAACGCCGCATTTTATCTTGTTACCAATGCGTAGAAATTAAAACATTATATATTTAAATTACAAATATAAGATATTTCATTTCCTAGACATGGGGATCGAACCCATAATCTGTACAACGTAAAGGTATATATAGACCTGTACTTAATTTCACTGTAATTCATTATACAAAAAAAAAATAATAACATTCTCTTTTCCGAAATGTCATTAATATTAATTGTATTTCTGGAAATACGTGGGTAGTGGAACAGTGACTGACATTGCGATACTTTCTCCTAATGGACGTAAAAAGATGACGCCTTTAGATGAATAGCTTCACGCTGTATCACGAACAAGGCAGGGTAGGCAGAGGGAACCCGGGAACCTAGTGTTAAGACACTCCGTTCCACTTCCGTTCCTCATTTACCGCCGAATTTGAGGCATTGCGTGTTGGTTGGCGGAACTCAACGCCGCGCTTTGACTTATTACCAGAGCGAAGAAATGAAACATTAAATATTTAAATTGAAAATATTAAATATTTCATTTCCTCGACTGGGGATCGAACCCAGAACCTGTCGGTTGAACAGTCCCACGCATGTGTCGCTCCGCCACGACAGGGCTCACTCCTTTAGATGTCAGTCAAATTAGGTTTGCGAAATTATGTTTTGGATACCATTAAAATTTAAATTGGTTAACATTAAATATTATATTATTTTCCTCGCTCTGGTAACAAGGCAAAGCGCGGCGTTCAGATCCGCCACTCAACACGCAATGCCTAAGGAATTCCATAAATTGTCTTCATGGGAACGAAGCTGATCAACGCTAAATTAAAAAGTTTAATTAGCAACCTGCGGAATACATCGTAAAGCTAAGAAAGAATTAAATATTATTCGATAATTTGGTTTATATTGTTGTTACCCCATCTCGTAGCAAAATAATTACGGCGTTAAGTTACGCCATTTAACATACAATTTCTTCGATTGAAATCAGTACGGAGTATATAATATTCACTGTTAGGTTAGAAATAATTTAAATAATATTTTGTCTCTAGTATTAATGGATCAAATTAAAAGTAAATACTATACATATATTCATAGAATGGCTTCCGTCTGCATGAGAAAACGAAATATTTATTTTCTTTGTTATGTCCAGCCAAAGTCACCATTCAACAATGCCTCAAATTGCTTAACACTAGGTTCCCTACTTCCCTGCATACCCTGTCATGTGGAGGGTACAATATGAACCAAAAAAAAAATCCATAGAATATATAAAACTATATTCCTATGCGCACAATTGAATAGCTTGTGACTGTATTTTATTAATTACACTAATGTATTATGACATGTCGAGAAGTTAATGAAATATAAGCACATACATATAAATATTATCATAAATATGTGTTAAATAGATAAGTGAGAATATCGATTAGGTAATATTTTATAGTAAATTGATATTGATTGAGTTATTTTGATCATCAAGTTAAGTATATTTTATTTATCTACAATTGTGAAAAGATCTTAGCACGTCTAGAACTATTATCGATACGTTTCTAGAATGTACATACTGCAGTAGTAGAGTTGTAGGGTTTTTTTGAATTCTCGGGCTATGAAGCGTTAATACGAATTTGAAGGTGCCCCCGTAATACATACACTTGATCGCAAGTCTCAGGCAATGTCCTGAATTCCTCGTGTATAAGGCCATCTTAGCATAAATTAAGAGTTTATTCTCTCTATAATCTATAGTTATTCTAAATTAGTTATCCTTTATTTAAAATCTTATACCGCGAAAAAGACAGCTAGATCCTTAAACACATCCATCAATAAATACTGCTTTTGTATTTTAATTTATATATAAATTGGTTTTATTCAGTTATAATAATATTAACTTTTTATATGCTATGCACATCGTATTTAGTCGGAATAAATAAAAGGATAAATGGCACGAGTGTCAGTTCTTAGAAAATATGTTCCTCAGCTTACTTAGGTATTATATGATTTCGTTTTTAACTCATTAGTTATCTATAAATTGAAAAGGATATTTTTACTATACATTATGTGTATCAAATAGAAATAGTAAGAAAGTTCTAGAACAAAAACTTTTAAGTACCTAGATTATATTTTTCTATACTTCGTATGTTAAAATCACACATTTCTTTATATAAAATGCAAACTCCAATACAAAAAACACTGAATTAATTTAAATTAATGTTTCAAAAATACCTAATTAATTAAAGAATAACAACAAAATCACTGTAAAACATTAATAAAACAAACAATATAATATCGCGTTTAAGCGCGAAACTGCATTACAGTACAGATTCACTTGTACCGAACATTCCCGAAGTGTCTCGAACGTTAACGAATGTACTGGAAACGGCTTCGAGAACGAGAACTCCAACCGACCGGTATCTGTGCCACAGACAATATATATTGAAAGTAGTGGTGCCATACGTTTGGAATTATTTACCCTGTTTTTTATAATTTTTATTAATTATTTATAGAAAACTTATAATAAACGTAATTTTATTCTGATATCAATAAAATAATATGCTGTTTATAATATAAATAATGTGCTAACTACATGGTTAAATTGTATTGAATTTGTTGAAGTATATTTATAAAACATAGTGAATAATATTTATATACAAATGACTAACCAAATCATTTTATTATATTTTATTTTTAATATAAAATTAAAAAAAAATATACAACACAAATTTTAAAAACTAAGTACAAAAAAGATGGTAAATTTGACAATCATCCACACAGATATTCTATGAAAAACCTCGTACACGTGCTCGCGGCTTGTCACGTGTAATAAAAACGTGACCCAAAACACGAGACATGCGCCTATACATATTCTGCTAAGATAATGGGTAAGGATTTTTTTATCTTCACGCTTTTTCCCGCACAGCAGGATAGACAGAGGGAACCTAGTGTTAAGACACTCTGTTCTCCATTTTCCGCTGAAATTTCTACGCATTGCCTATCGAGTCTCTAGAACACTGCGTTGTGAACACTAAGAAACTAAATATTTATCAAGCTAATGCAATTAATATTGTTAGAAATATATTCTCTGCACCGATATAAAGAGAAAATCGAAATTGAAAGTGAAAGTATCTTTTTGTTTTCGGTAATTTAAGTCATGCGTTAATAACGAGGTTACTATTGAGTGTTAGTAGAATGTTGCTAGTTACTTGATTAATCATATTTGACCTTTTAGATATATCATTAGTTTATAATATGTTTTGATTAAAATACCTATTGATAAAATCGTTTGTTTTGTTGTTTGTATTTTTAAATATTAATATAAGGAAGTGGTAAAATTATTATAGGAATATCCAGGATATATTCCACACATAGCAGGGTAGCCAGAGGGAATTTCGGGGGTTCACCCATACCTCATTAAGACACATCCATTACTTTCTTTCCATATAATTTGCGCATTGCATGAGAACTTTGTAAATAAGTATATAATTAATTATAAGTAAATCTTTCTCTTCTTTTAAATCTCTGTTTAAAGCCCAAATTATACAAAAAGCTTACATAAAATGTAATTTACATTTTATTCTGATGTATAAATTATATTACTATAAAAGTTATATATTATATAATATAATATTTACATCCATATAAAGATATTCATTTTATCACGTGTCATTGATTACTGATTTGCCACAGCTAGACGCTTCTCGAAGCAGTCGTGTTGTTATCAGAGACCCACACGTGCCTGTCTACGTACATAAAAATAATTTGTATATAAATAACTGAACTATTTTTGTTTATAGTGATCTGTAGATGATAATTTGTTTTTTAGTGAGGCTTATCGTGGCGCAGATGCGCAAATGTGCGGCTGTTAACCCGACAGTTTGAGGGTTCGATCCCATTCTAACATTATATACATACATTACATAGCTTAACGCTGTATCCCGCACAAGGCAGGGTAAGCAGAGGGAACCCGGGAACCTAGTGTCAAGACACTCTGTTCCACAACCGTTCCCCACTTTCTGCCGATTTTTGAGGCATTGCGTGTTGAGTGGCGGAACTCAACGCCGCGCTTTGCCTTATTACCAGAGCGAAGATATGAAAACATTAAATATTTAAATTGAAAATATTAAATATTTCATTTCCTCGACTGGGGATCGAACCCAGAACCCGTCGGTTACAGACAGCGCTCGTGCCGCTGCGCCACGACGGGCCTCATTCCCATTCTAAGTAATGAAATATTTAATATTTTCGTTTTTCGCTCAAATTCAGTGGAAAATGGGTAACGGAATTGTCTTAATGGAATCGGAGTGTCTTAACGATAAGTTCCTAAGTTATAAATTTAAAAATGTATAAAAATTTGAACTAAGCAGGATTTGAACCCGCGCCTCTTGGTAACCCTCCAAGCGCTCTGACCAACTAAGCCATTCGTTCTCAAAAACTACGGAATCCTAGAGACGCGGGTTCAAATCCTGCTTCGTTCAATTTTTCTACGTTTTTAAATTTAGTATTACCCCTAGTACAGTTACACAGACATTAGGCGTAACTAAACCGACAGTTCTCGGGCGACCCGAGAGGCGCAGGTTCAAATCTTGCTTCGTTCAAATTTTTATACGTTTTTAATTTAGTATTTTCTTTTTCTAAGTGTGGAATACCACTTTAAAAATAGTAAAAATATGTACTAGGGGTGTTCAAAAATATAAAGGAAAAATATGAATACGTTTAAATTAAGAAAAAATAAATTAAATTTTGATATATATTTTTATACCATTCAAAAAGTGGATATGAAAATTTTAATATACTGAATATTTGTGCATCCAATACAGCGACCAATATCACCCACGCAGACCATGTGGGCAAAATATCGCTAAAATTAAACTTGGCGTCTCTTTCTGTTGTTTTCTTTCTTTAAAGAGTATTTTAAATATTTTAATAAGTTTCTTTTCTATTTTTATGTTCACGCTGTATCTCTTATTAGGGAATAGTAGGGTGGAACCTTGTGTAAAACAGACAAAGTGTTGTGCGGTAGAGCTAAACGCCGTGCTTTGTTTTGGTACTAGATTAAGAGTCCACAGTCGTTGTGCTTACTGTGCTAATGCGCCACAATGGCCATATATTCCAAATTTTATAAATTGTTTTCAACATCATTAGGCAAGTCGTGGCGCAGCGGCAAAAGCGTGTGGCTGTAACCGACAGGTTGTGGGTTCGGTCCCCAGTCGAGGAAATGAAATATTTAATATTTTCGATTAAAATATTTAATATTTCATTTTATTCACTCTGGTAATTAGGCAAAGCCACTCAACACGCAATTGCCTCAAATTCGGCGGAAAGTGGAAAATGGAAGTAGAACGCATGTCTTAACACTAGGTTCCCGGGTTCCCTCTGCCTACCCTGCCTTGTGCGGGATACAGCGTGAAGCTAAAAAAAAGACCATTAGCTGAACTTCAATTTAATATATTAAATATTTAATATTTTCATTTCTTCGCTCTGGCAACAAGGCGAAGCGCAGCGTTGAGTTCCGCCACTCATGCATTGCCTCAAATTCGGCCGAAAGAGGGGAATGGAAGTGTCATAATGGGAACAGAGTGTTTTAACACTAGGTTTCATGTGCAGGATACAGCGTGAAACTGAAAAAAAATATAACTTTGCCCTTTGGTTCTTCCACCGCCACCAACTAACTAACGATTATAGAACTATAATCGTCAGTTAGTTGGTGCTACTTATAAACAAAAACCATACGTGATTCGCTTATAAAAGGAAACTTTACACATATTGTAAGTAACAGATAATAAAAACATATATAATAAGGAAAACAATAGAGAAAATCAAAGTAAAAAACCAATAAATAGCCACTGGAAGCAGTATTTTATAGATTTTACTACAAATATGAAGTTTTTTTGTATACACAGAAATTATTATCAATAATTAGCCTTAGATAAACTTGACATATAATTACGACAAGGCCCTCGATTATAACATTTAATCAGGAGATACTGTGCCACAGACAGACACGCCAAATTCATAACCTCTCTTTGTAAGTCGAGGGTTAATTATCAAAATTAGGTCATTAGTAAGCTGAGGGAATCTAGACGATATATCTTAATATATCGTTCTCCTCTCTCCGCCTGATAAATTGAGACATTTCATGTTGAGTGGCGGAACTCAATGTCGCGTGGCAGTATTATAAGGGTTTCATTTTGGTTAATCCAACAGCTAGATTGAATTGTTCCATTAGTATGCAAAATTGCTAAATCACGGTAAATTGGGAGTAGAAAATAAAACATATAAAGAAGCAAAATAAACCTCGCGGGGGACCTGGAAACTCAAAGATAACCACTCTACTCTGATTAAGACAGGTCCGTTTAAAAATTTTCCGCCTAATTCTGAAGACATTGCGTGTAGAGTGGCGGAACTAAACGCCGCCAAAACAGGACGAAATGTATTAATATTATTAAGAAACAAAAACTTCGAAAAAAGCTACAATTGTGCCTGTTAAGGAACAGATCACAAAGGGCCTTCATCTTAAAAGTTAAAGGGGATATCCCGATTACATCAAGGAAAGGTTGAAAACAATAAATATTTTCTTATCAAGAGACGACTTGCGTTGTGTCATAATTGCTCCGAGTCTTCCTTAAACGGCTTATTACAGTAAAATGTCCTTGCGTCATTCGGACGTCATTGTTTTACATCATTTTCTCTTTATTGTACTACTATAAAGTGGTTGTGGCCTGTCATGGCGCATTTCCTTTACGAAGACAGCACGAAGCTGTTAATGATAACAATATAATACATCTATTTTCTTTCCTAGTGTATACCACATATTGCAAGGTAGATGAAGGGAACCTAGGAACCTATTAGTACCAAACTACGTAGTGGAAGGGAACCTATTAGTACCAATCTGTTATCAATTACCAAATGCTGGAGGCGTTGGGTGTTGAGGAGATAGATATGCACTATCGTAAATTAAGCGCTGAATTCGGCTTAATATTATACATCACATAAAGAAACTCGGCAAAAGAGAGAAAAGTCAATCTTTTAGAGTGTCTAATATGTGCGGGATGTAGTGCGAAGCGCGTTTCATTTATTTTCAGTGAAAGCGTCTAGCCGATGGTGATGAATTCGACTTCCGATTGAGGAAATACATTAATTTCCTGTTCTAATACTAAGGCCACAGTAGCGGCTGTATTAATTATCGCCATAGATTTTTAAGGTATGTGAAGCCACGACTTTACGTGATAATTTTGCCAACGGCATTCATATTTCCGTATGACGTCGGGCGATAGCTTAAATCGTAGTGCATCAAAGAAATTAATGAGAGAAATAATGTGTTAAAGGGTTACACTATGATCATTTTTTTTGGATTTTGCTATAATATATAATTATGTGCCTGTGAGGCCTGCCGTGGCGACTATTTGATTGATGCCCACTAAGAGAATTAAATATTTAGTGTATTTCTCGCTCTAGTAACGAGGCAAAGCGCAGAGTTAAGTTCCGAAGTACGATCCAAGAGTGTCTTCATAAATAACAAAGTGTCCTAACACAACTAGGTTTTCAGATTTTCCATGTCTTTCATCTCTGTATAATGTCTATCTATAAAATCACCAAAATACGTGTTATTTTAAGTGTTATTTCATTTCAACAGTAAATGCCATCGCCGTATAATTAAAAATATACGTATCACTCAACGCGAAGTGAAACAATAAAAAGAAAATGTATTTTTTCCAGCTAACACCCTCTTAGTATCTAACCAACTTTGCAGGAGTTACGACTTAATGTATGGTTAAAAAATATGGTTCTTCTTTGGTCAAATGGAAATGATATAGCAGGTAGCTAGCAAGGTACACACAACCTGTCGCGTTTACATTCATAGCATATATATACAGACACACACACACACACATATATATATATATATATATATATATATATATATATATATATATATATATATATATATATATATAAAATGTAAATATCGATAATAAATGCATACCAGCCATTTTGCTAATGCCAAAGCTTTATTTGCATCAAATTGCGATGCCAATGCTTAATGTTCGATTGAATATCTTATTTGCATTTATATATGTATAAGATTTATATAGAGACTACCTTCTAAGATAATATTACCGGAAGTGTCGGAATGGGGCGGTGTGTCTTATCATTACGTTCCCAGGTTCCTTCTGCCTACTCCGCTATATGTGGGATATAAAAAATTGAATAAAGAATCATATCATAATCAATTACAGCCTCGATTTTATGTATGTTAAATATTTAAATACTAATATATATGAATTGAATCTGTGTGACAAACAAACAGTGACGTAATTGAATATATATTTTAAATAAAATATAAACATGCAAGATAAATATGCAAGACTATTTAAAAATATTGATAGTGCTGTTTTTTTTATGGATGTGTTCAGTTTAGTTCCGCAGTTCACAAAACACACAATGTCAATGTCAGAAATCCGGTGGTAAGTGGGGAACGAAAGTCTTTTAAAAGGAACGGAGTGTTTTAACACTAAGTTCTGTATCCCAAGTACCCTCTGCCTGTCTGTCTGTAAGCGGAACATAGTGTGAGGTTTTTGTATTACTAAACTGTTTTTTCTCATAATAGTATCTTTGATTTTCGCGATTATTTTATATTTAAACTAGGGGGCTCCACCACCTGCTCGCTTCGCTCGCCAAACACCGCCACCCCCCTCCCCCAAGTAAACGAAAATTAAACGAAAAAACATGTATCAAATATCAATCAATGAAAACGTCAATAAAAAATTAAATATAACGATCAGCTTCTTAATTCTATACCTTTATTAAAAGCAAATTCATAAAGAATCACAACATTGTTTTTTTCATAATTTGGTATCATATTATAAGCACTCTCGCGAGTGCCTCACAATACACGATATTCTCGATCACCTTTTCTTCCAGCTTGCACTCGATCAATCAATATCAATTTTCTACGTCAATAACTATTATACAAAAAAATCATACAGAACAAAAAAGTATTTTATAGAATAGAGAGAAAAAACAATTTTAACCAGATTTATCGCGTATATTGGATTTTAAACATTTTTAGGAACCCGACGTTTCGAACACTTTATATTAGTCAGTCTAGCCGTGACCACAAATTACTGTAACGTGTTCGTAACGTCGGGTTTCCTAAAACTATTTAAAATCCAATATACGCGAATCCGGTTAAAATTGGTTTATTTAAAATTTTTTGCCCTCATTTTGTATTGTGTGATCATAATTATTATACATACACATACATTTCTAATAAATATAAAAATGATGACTCTCCAAATTGAATTAAAGTTAAAGACCATTGAATTTGAGTTATACAATACTGCAATACTGTTAATAATCAATTTATTTATATAAAACCTACAGCGATTCCTTTTGTGGGTGAGATCCGTCACTCTACACACAATGCCTCAAATTTGCCCGCAAATGTCGTATTTGGAATGGAATATCTAAACACTAAATTCCCGAGTTCCCTCTCCCTACCCTGCCTTGCCATACATTTTTCTACACATTTTGTTTTCTATAACTAATATATAGAAACAAATATGTAGAAAAATCTTTCGTTAGTAGATGTTTGATGACAACGTAACGAATTAGGATAGAATCCACAACCTGTCACATTACAGTCACACGCTTGTACGCGTGTGCCACGACACGCCTCTTCCTTCCTAGAAAATTCTGAATAAGAAAAAAAATTGTACGTCACAAAAAAACTAATATTTTTATACACAGAATCTTCATAGCAATATGACCTTCTTTTTGTTGCTACGTTATGTCATACAGGAGCTTTCCAAGGCGCAGGACAAGCCTTGACAAACTTTAAATGCAGTTCAATTTTAATAGAACGCATTTATGTCGTCCATATAAGGTTTAATTTTCTATATTTCTTTTGTAATGTTAGTATTTTATTCAAGGCGATACAAGGCCATCTCCTTCCTACAGTTAGCCAAAAGGCAATGTTAAATAAGTGACTCATGTGGCTAAGCTTTGATCAAAACAGATCAAGTTTTTAATATTAACTTAATGGAAATTAGATATGAGGCCTGTCGTGGCGCAGGGGAACAATCGTTCGACTATTAATGACGGGTTGTAGGTTTGATCCTCACAAGAAAAAGCGCAGCATTGACTTCTGCCACAATACCTCAAATTCGGTGGAAAGTGGACAATGGAAGTGTCTTAATGGTAACGGACGTGTCTTCTCGTGTCTCTTTGAAAAATATTAACTATATTGACTGGTAATTTTATTCCAAGCTTTTGTAATATTTTAATATTAATTCGACATTTATATTTAATTATTAATTTATTTGATAATTTATTGATATAATTATCTATTTATTTTCACATAAAATGTATAAGTAAGATCTTAAATCTGAACTAAAGCTCTACATTTTTTGCCTAAGTATTTTTTGACGGTTTATCTCTAGCGCATATGTCTATCGCATTGTCCCACTGATATAATAAATATGAAAGTTTGTGAGGATGGATGTTGGTGAAGAACTACTGAACAAATGTAGATGAAACATTTATATAAATAACACAGATCTATATAAATATTTAGTATAAATTGATTTTAATTTAACAATAAACGGGCAAGGTCATTGGCTAATCTATAATGAAATTAAATAAAAATTACAATAACATCCATGTAATTCCAATTGTAGGTGTCTAAACTGCATTCTTGAGACTTGATATTTTTTATATTAATGTATTTTTTTCGTAATGATAGTTCCTAGATCTGTTTTAGGCAATACAGAAGTGGGAGGTAAGTATTTGATTATATAATGTTATGCTACTTACTAACAAAAAAAAACTTAATTCCATATATATAAATATATAAATATATATATATATATATATATATATATATATATATATATATATATATATATATATATATATATATATATATATATATATATATATATATATATATATATATATATATATATGTGTTAGGCAATGCTTCACCTGGTTACCAGATCGAGGAAAAATATTAAATATTTAATTTCCTCGAGTCGGAATCGAACACACGATCTGTCGTGCTGACAAACACGCTTATTATATATTCTGCATTCAGTCCATATATTGGATATTTATAATGAACGTTAAGTGACTAGTCTAGAAATATTTAAAAAAGTATTTGAAATAAAAAATGAGACTTTTTGTGCAGCGGGACAAAGAAAGGCAGCTGTTATGGGTTCAATCTCTACAGAAGGGATAAATTATTGAGTCAAATTCTTAGAAGAGATAAAGAACTTTTTAAAAAAAACTGTAAAACTTGTTATGTGTATTATTATGTTAAAAAGTTTTTACAACTTAAAAAAAAATGAATCTGTAACCAATCACTGACGTTACTTAGAAGATATATTAAAAAAAATCTTATATGGGACGCTTATAATATTCACGGGACCCAAAGCTTTGAAAATCATTTTTTTTTCTTCGTTTGTCTGTTTATATGTTTATATGTATACCTACCTGTTTGTCTGAGAATTTGTACTAAATATTTATTGATTTGATTTGTATAGATGTTGTCTTAAAAGACAATAATAACATAGTGTATAAATCTAGCGGGCGAAGCCGCGGGCGGCTCATTATTATGAAATAGAATAAAGATCGATGTTGTATTTATTTTATTACAATAGAAAAAAAAATGAGCGTACATAAGGAAAAAAACGGATTTAGCATGTTTACACTGTAAGCCGACTACTTACATTTCCTCGATCGAGTATCTTGACAAAAGGAGCCTTGTCTCTGTCTACATTTATGGTATGCTAAAACGTAATAATAAGGCCAGTAGTGGCGTAGCAGTACAAGCGTGCGACTGTAATTGCTACAGGCTGTGGGTTCAATTCCCGTTTGAGGGAAATTAAATATTTTTATTTTCATTTTCTTGCTTTGGTAATGAGGTAAAACGCGGCGTTGAGCTGCGCTGTTGCCATTCATCAAGAAATACCTCCAAAATCCGGCAAAAAAATTAAGGAACGAAAGTGACTTAATAGAACAGTATGTTTAACACCAGGTTCCCAGGTTCCCGTTGCAAATAAGAATGTATATCCAAGTACGAATAAAACTTCAATAATATTTTTTACACAGATTTTTATTACGATACATAGCGATAACAACATTATACTTATTAAATTCGTGTGAGGTGGTATTAGATAACTATTCGTAAATAAAACAAAGACTTATTATTATAACGCGCGATAGGTTAATTTATTCATACTTGAGAAAATAAAATATTTAATATTTTCAATTTTAATATGTTTTCGTTTCTTCATTCTGGTAACAAGGCAACGCGTTGGGTTTCGCCGCTAAACGCGCTATGCCTTAAATACGGCGGAGAGTGAGGAACGGAACGGAGTTTCTTAACACTAGGTTTCCAAGCTCCCTGCGTCTACTCTGCCATGTGAGAGATATAGCGCTTAAAACTACATTAAAATAAACTAAAAATTAAAAAAAAAACACATACATACATATTATGAATATTAAGATACAAAGATTATTGAAACCACAAAATGCGTAAAGGTGCATCCTGTTACATTACATAAATATATAATAATTATGTTTCTTAATAAAAACAACCACACTTTAAATTTTCACAGTTAACTTTTAACTTTACGGTTCATTTTATAACTGAGTATTGCATGTTTTATTTAAGAGAATTATTTTAAGGTGCAATATATTTATACTACTTAGGTATATATTTTTTTCAAAAGTCGCAAAAATTACTTAAAATTAATATAGTGAGTAGACTTTTTGATTCACTTGATGATTATAAAGAGTTTTAGCATACAAATAAATGAAATTTAAACCGTTTAAGCAAAATATATTAAAAAGAAATACCTAATTTTAAATTAACACCATAAATCAGTACCAAAGCCACTGTTGGTGTTTTAAGACATGTTTTTTAGCCTTTAAACAATGTACACTTTATTTTTTTTTTAGAAAGTACTAACTGTATTTAAATACATAAACTGTATTAGTTTGGCACATTGTGATTCACAGACAATGTTCATGTTGTAATTATAATTATAATTACTTCATAAAATTCTGTATGTTGCATATAAAAGATTTCAAAATGGCAACATTTGTTTTAATAATAAGTATCATTTAAAACTTACTTACTGGGGTTCCTTAAATTTTGTAAATTAATATCAAAGTGAAAATCTATTTCTAAGACAA
>DWMZ01000655.1:0-20519 GCA_018249855.1 Eueides tales michaeli | reverse complement strand
ATATATATATATATATATATATATATATATATATATATATATATATACATACATACAGACAGATTAATGTTGCTTAGCAAAAAGCAATTTGCCATTAAATTTAAATTAAAATATAGCCTGTACCAAAATAACTTGTAATATTAATAGATAGTATAACGCGGTACAACATACTCTAATAGTAATGCCATGTTCCTTGTCACTTTACATATCACGTCTTTGAAGTGCGTAATTGTTTTGTCGTTGTCCCTATGTACTGTTCAACGAAAATTAGATTAACAAGCGACCGAGGCTAGATCTGGAATCGTATTGACGTACCGCGATTTAAATTTGTTTGTGTACAGTATAATGTATGAGGATGTTATATATTAAATATTAACTCACCTGGTAAACACCACACTGTTTTTGGAGTGCCAGATCGTTCCCCGAAGCGTGGCAGACGCTTTAACGCTTTTCTTTGTTCCGGAAAGTGCTTCGCTCGTCCTTTAATTCCGAGTACTAAAGCCGTGTTTTGATGTTGGGTGAAGATCAATGATTCGTTGGCCAAGTGCATAGAAAAAATAACGCTTGTTATTTAAATCTACATCGATCGGTTTAAAATTATTTTGTATATGGATATATATTTTTTCAAAAAATATTAAGATATAATGTAGCAAATTAAACATTTTTAAAGTTTGTATCTCAAATTATTCCGTAGTTGAATAATGATGTGTCGATGTCTCTTATTCCTATATAATATATAATTATAGATAAACATACGATATACCAGTATGTACATATGTTGCTAAAAGTAGTAATGATAATAATAAAAGTTAATATATACATTAGAATTTTGACCCTTGGACCACTGTGTAAATAAAGAATATACTTTGATATATATATCTAGTATCAGAAATACGATCCTTTCCAAAAGATAAGTTATCCAGATTGTAAATAAATATTCTTATCAAGTTTGATTTGAAATAGTTTTGAATCGGGCTGCTTGTAAAAACGGATTGATGATTGTAAAAATATATAATAAATATAGTTTCTTTTTAAATTTCATGAACCTATAGCAACTTGCGAGTGACCAAAATCTATAAAAATACATAAATAGTAACAAAATATACATAAATTTAAACATATATCCAGATAAATATGGTATTATTTCTATTAAATACATATTATATAAATAATGGGAAAACTAAAGAGGATTTCAAAGAATATGCCAATTTTTGTTTCGATTTTATATTTTCTAAAATTTTGAAGCACACATAATAATGTGATTTTGAGCCAATTGTTCCCTAATTTAGTATATATAGAGTAGTCAGATATACATAATATATCCAGTTATAATACGATGCGCTTACAGCACGTACCATTAATATAATATTTTCTTAATCTAACATTGTATAATATTTAAAAAATTAAATATTAACTCGAGAATTGTTATATTTTTTTGACTAGATAATTATATATATATATATATATATATATATATATATATATATATATATATATATATATATATATATATATATATATATATATATATATTTGCCAACCCTGTTTCAATAATATTTGGAATGGAAAATTTTGATATAAGTCCATAAAAATATTTTATACATACTATAATAGACGATAATATAATGTATAAATATAAATTTGGACAAAGTTGAATAATTTCAATCACGACGTCTTTCGTTCATTTTTTTTTTTTAATTTTATATAATTTTTTATCATTATCAGTTTAAATATATTTTAAATAGTCATTCACACTCGTTCTCCTATATAACTATTTATAACACATATTATAGTTCTTTTTTTTGTATTTTTATTTTTTTTTTCATTTATCATCTATAAAATTAACATAAACATCGTCTAATAATCCGCGAACTCATAATTGTTAACAAAATTCGGCTCCTAGGCGCTCAGCTATCATAAATTCACCTACTAAATAAATATTTGTAATATTATTCTATACTATTCATACAGCATATCGCTCTTCCCTGTCTTTAGACAAGGGGACTAAGTCTAATGGAATATAACAATAACGATGCAACATAAAAACAATTAAAGCCATACCGCCGTATCGCGACGTCAATAAACAATGTAAATTACCTACTATAATAATATAATAAAATTTTCCTAAATGGCTATTCAAAAACCATCCAATACAATAAACACAGAGATCAGCTTGCGCGCAAACTTTATGCATTCATACTTGAACAATTTCAAAATTGTGACGTAGCATGAATGCATCGGGGGTGGTGCCTATATCGTCATATACCGGTGCCTACAGCCCTCATCTCTATGACTTCCGGTCCGGGGTGCACGTGGGGGGCGGAGGAGGGTCCGGGCTGGGTCCGCCATTGCCGGCTGTTGTCGAAGGTCCAACGGGTGATGAAATGTTCGTTGTTGGGTCGGCGTCGATTGTTCGGCACTATTGAGGCCACCGCGGTCGTCGCCTCCGTACAGTTGCTGCCGTAGGACGCTGCGGACAAACCTTAAGTTCAGTCTAGATTAACGCCGCCCATTCAAGAGACATCATGTGACCTATATGTTGTAAATTTATTACTTCGCTCTCGTAACAAGGCAAAGCGCGGCGTTGATTACCGCCACTCACCACGCAATGCTTCTAATTCGGCGGTTAGTGGCGAATGGAACGGAGTGTCTTAATCGTAGGTTCCCAAGTTCACTCTGTCTACCGTGTCATGTGCGGGATATAGCGTGAGCTAATTGAATGAGTGAATGAATACATTGTAAACTCTTAATAGTTTATTACTTTTTCCTTTATGAATTAATAAATAATAGAGAGACAAATTAAAAAGAAAAGAGAAAATATTTGCATTTTTTATTAAATTCTGTAAAGATCGAAGGTGTACGTGATGTGTACACACACGAGATTTATATTGGCCACATAATAGAGATGAAAAATCATCAATATCCGTGACCGCCTCTGTAACGCGGGGATTACTTCATATTTACACAAAATAGTATTCCGATTGAAATCTTTTGCTGTACAATTGTATCTGCGAGTTCACTATGTACGTACGTGTTTACTTTGTTATTGCAAGTGTTTTTGTTTTTATTTATAGGCGTTAAATGAAGGGATTTGTGGTTTCTTTTTTCAATATTATATAAAGATTGATTTATTTAATTTATATCTTGCTATTATGATTAAATATTGCAAATATCACTCATTGCCTTATTGATTGATAGTAAACTGTAAAAAATATATAAATATTTTAAATTTAATTCGGGTGAGTTGTGCTCGTTTTGATATGAATAATGAGAAAGTTTTTTTTTATCTTTATAATCTGTCGAGTCTATTCGTTAAGTGTCGGATGTCAGTGAGATTATATTCCATAGATCTAAGACTCGGTCCATATTGAACTTATTACGTTTTAACGAACAAACACTTAAAAGTTTCAGCCTTTGAATAATTTAACTTTGATTTTATTTTAATTTGTGTATACAACAAATTGTTGTGCGATCTGAGCGTATTCGTTTCGTTCACGTGAAATGTAAAAGTCATCTGTAAAACAGTCATATTTAGGGTACAGTTTTTTTTTCTTTTAAATAATAAATAAATTAATTAATGAAATGCTACTAGTATGTACTGTATCACAGCTGCCAGCATCATTGCCCCTTAATTATTACAATGGCGAATTTAAAACAGCCATCAATTGCATATTATTATGGTGACGTTCTAAAAAAAGCTACATATAAACATTTATAGATAGCTCCCGTACAACCAGACATGATTGTTGTGCCTTTTTTTTATTATTTTAGCAGGGGCCAGGCTGTAGCTTTCTCACTTTCTAAGAACTTGCGTTTAGAATGCTTGAACTCGACTCCGTGTATATATAATTTCATTTAGGGAACCTAGCGTAAAAACACTTCGTTCCCATTAAGACATTTTCTGTCGCCACTTACCGGCGAATACTCGAAGCATTGTGTGTTGAGTGGCAGTTTTTTTTAGGCACAAGGCAGGATAGGCAAGGGGAACCCCGGAACCTAGTGTTAAGACACTGCATTCCACTTCCGTTCCCCACTTTCCCCCGAATTTGAGGCATTGCGTGTTGAGTGGTGGAACACAACGCCGCGCTTTGCCTTATTACCGCAAATATAATCTATTTTAATACAACGCTATTATAATCTACTTTTTTTTGTAATTTTAACTAATTTTAAAGATAAAATTCTAACTTTTCATATCTAGCCCCATTTTGAATTCAGTATAATGTGAAGTAGTCCTGAATATTTAGAGAGCTTTGGTCGGTCGAGTGTCAGTTTGTTCCTGTAAGTTTATGTACATTGACAAAGTTGAGTTCGACTTACACCTTGTTTGCGACACTTCAGTGACAATTATATCTAACGTGCATGTGTATGCGATAAGCTAGTTTACTCCTAGACGTTTGATATGGTGTAGTAATATGTGAGGAATTAACTCATGACTATGATTTTCTATGTAGTAATTGGTAGTAATAAGGTATTGCTGAAAGCTAAAAAACTTGTAAGGACTGTTCTTTTTTAAAGTTATCAAAGCTCAATATATAACTTACAAGCAGAAGGAACTGAAAGCTGTTGTTACAATTTAATTTTTGTTATCAATACATCGGATATCGTATTAATATCATGGTGATACTTTTATGCAATTATACAAAAACGAAAAGAGCTGAAATTATATTTTCACTTTAAGAAAATTGTGAGATTTTATTCTATAGCTTAATTTAATTCATCATCATTTCGCTTCGCTAAAAAATTTAATATATCGTATTCAATGTACCTAGAATTTCTTTGAACTACAATATTGTGCAGCCCCAGAACTTGTAGACATAAGTAGTTTTTGTAATGCGAGAATTGCCCTATAAAGTTTTCACTATGAAATGCGAGTTTAACTGGAGTGTGAGATCATGTTTAACTTTATCACGAAAGCAATGAGAACACGAGATAGGATCTAAAAATGATTTCGCAGTATTACGGATTGTTCTTATCAAACGTGACGCAAGAGCACTGCGTCTAACTATAGATGTAAAGGCTATGGGGTTTGTGTTTTAGTCATTTATTTTTTTTTCGGTATCAAGGTGACGGCGCTGAGTTACGCAACAAACAATGTCTTGAAAATTTTGCGGAGAGTAGGGAATGGAGAGCTTATGCAAGATCAGGCTTTGATTTTTTCCCTGCTATTGTCATGTAATATTGACTATAGTGCCAACGATTATTTTACTTACTTTTTATTACTTTGACACTGATATAGAAAAAGTCTTGAGAAAATAATATATAATATATATATTTTTTGCAATTAATATATATTTTTGAGCTTATTTAATTATGACGCCTCAGTGATTATTATTTAGAACGATGCTAACATTTTATTTATTTTCAATAAGCTAAGAAATGGAGATATGAATGCACATTTCATTAATAAAAACTATAAGAATAAAACTTTAAATAATTTAATTCTTTGATCTTATCTCATACTAGCACAATACTTAGAAGTAAACGAACTGAAAACTAAAAGTTTGAGCACAAATCCTAAACGCATTCAACAAATGGAACGGCGAGGGAAAAATATCAAGAGCTCACATAAATAGACTGAATACTAACATTCTCATATATTACGGCTACTTGACATTTCCTAGGAAGCAGATGAATTCGTATACGATTTAATTATCCACATGTATGCATGTAGTTGGATGTTCCACGATATTGGAGACACAATGGTTTTGATGTTAACTCGACGACCTGGCGTGATCTATTATCAATTTTAATGTGATCTTATTATATACTTTACAAAGACATTGTCTTATAAAATTCGTTTGAATTCTATATTGCTTTTTCTATGAAGTTATTACAACTAATATATGTGAAGGTCTCCACGAAACACATTAATGGAATATAAATCATTGTATACTTTTAAAATAATTGATATTTATAAACAATTCTTGAACATTTCGCAATAAATAGAATATTGTTGTTACATTCATAAAATCATATGCACTTTACAGTACCATTTACACTAATCGATAAGGCTTTAAAGCTTAATTTTAAGCTCTAATAGAGCTTTAGAATGGCAAACACTCAAAAGGCAGTGCGGATTCCATAATCTTCCTATGTCCGAGGTAAAGGTAAATCCTTTTATGAAATCATATTGCTAAGTGCTCAATGTAATTCCTTTTTAATTTACGTTCCTCAAACAGAGACGTACTTTGTTTTGCTTTAAAAAAGGAAACGGTCTCGCTGTTGAAATATGATTTTGGTACGGCTACATGCGTTGTACGTATGATTTGTTAGATATTGAATTTTAGTTAGAAAAAAATCATATTTGTAACGAATGTTGAGGCAAGTTCAACCAAACTAATTCTTTATCTCGCCGCTCGTTTAATATGTCTCAGTTGGTAAAACAATGATTAGTATACAATAGTTTAGTATTAATCTTCCTATATAAATAGACATATTTATATTTGGCTTATTGTATTTAAATAAGTTGAGGCATGTTTAATATTTTCAATTTAAATATTTAATATTTTCATTTCTTCGCTCTGGTAAAGAGGCGAAAACCCGGCGTTGAGTTTCGCCACTCAACACGCAATGCCTCAAATTCGGCAGAAAGTGGGGAACGGAAGTGAAACGGAGTGTCTTAACACTAGGTTCCCAAGTTCCCTCTGCCTACCCTGCCATGTGTGGGATACAGCGTGAAGCTATAAAAAAATAAGTTAAAGAACATAATTTTTGTACCAAATGAACGTTAGACAGAGAAAATTCCTGCAAAAAAGGCACACAAATATTTTACTAAACTAGATAAATAGCCCTACACTATGTGACGTATATTTTAGCACCTCCATGGAACTTGTGCAAACAAACATGGTAATATAGGCGACATTCTGCATCGTTGAAAATGAAACGACATTATCGTTCTATATATTGAAAAATCTCTGGCACCTTGTTACGGCGCGATTTAAAATATTTTTATTCGTGATATATATCAATTTGAATGTAAAATTCTCGGAACGCTCCCTTTTGTTGTACTAGTGCTTTGTACTTTATTTTGTTCGTACATGTTTATTAACATTTCTGCCAGTTAATGATATTCAATATTAACTGCAAGTAATAAAGAAATTTGTTAAAGAACTCGATTAAGTAAAATGCAGTTTAATAAGCATAGGTATCTAAACGTAGCTACAGATTGTATTTTTAAATGTTAAACACATTAATATTGAGAAATATTTTACTACGACATATTACTTTACAAGTACTTTATATGAATTAGTTACATTGAATGTAGTAGACTTCAGTAGTTCATTATCAGCTACAATATTTAATTAATACCTCGTCGATATATGAAAGAAACCAATTTATAACATTGCTTGCAGTTGACGCGCGTATCTCTTAAGGTGTACACCCTTAGAAATATGTATGCTTTATTAACTTTGCTTTAATGAAACTTCAACTATCTCTACCTAGACTATAGATGGGGAAAGAGGAAATTGAAAATGGTCTATAAATACGGGTTCTTAGAACATTTTTCGGTCTCTCAATATATATTTTTTAGCGTCGTGCTACATCACGAATGAATTATCTCCTAAAGTTCCGATAGTTTGCATGTTGAGTGGCGAAACTCAACTCCGCGCTTTGTCTTCGGTTAACTAAGAAATGTATGATATTTCCCCGAGTGAGAACTGAATAACAATTGTCATGGTTACAGTCAAATGCACGAAAATATATGGGAAAGCTAATATTATAATATTTTTCTAGAAAGATTCATACCTTTTAATTATTTTAACGTATATATACCGACCTTAATATCTTTAGATGCACAAATAATCGAATGACATCGTTTGCCTCTTTCAGCCTATATTAAATTGCTCTTTGACTAGCCTCTCGGTAGGCAGTATGGATATCTGTGCTACGTACCTCTGTCCTTTAGGGATTACAAATATTATATACGTATTGGAATCTGTCTACACATATGCTATAAACTAGTTTAATAATATCGAATAGCATTAATAAAGCATTCGAACTGAACATATATTTTGCAAAACAATGCCTAATTTTAAATCCAGCTTTCAAGTTATGTAGATGATGTCCCTAATGTATTACAATGATGATTTTATAAGTGATAGTTCTGTATTTGCTTTGACAAGCACATTAAAATACTCTATAAGAATAAAGTAGTTAGAAATTCTAGTCGTAAAGAAAAAAATCATATGCAAACATTTCACCGAAAATAACTTAAAAGATTCATTCATATCGCATTCATAAATTGTGATAAATAATAAGCATATTTTCTTTTATCGAACATATCGGGCACAGGCGTTTTTCATACAGCTGGAGCGGCCTTTATGGTCGTCGGAGTGGACTGGCAGCTTTCCATGAATATACAAATAAACATACCTACTCGTACAAATAATATAATACAAAAAAATCCATGTAAACTCTGCCCATTAAGCGTTGTCAGATCGATGTCGATATGTAGTATTTGTATTTATATTTTAATATATACCAATGTAAATATTTAATTAAGTATATGTTTATTTATGTATATTATCTTTATAGATGATTTTATTTCTTGAATACCTATACTATAAGGTTGTTCTTTATGCGTAATTTTCGAGACATTGCGTGTTGATTAGCGGCGCTTTGTCCCTCTTTGTCCTCTACCAGGGTGACGCCGTTAACGAATGTAATTTTAAATAAAATACACCCAGAAACTATAGTAAATATAGTAAACACAAATTTTATTCATTAGAATAACGCAACAATAATTGTAATAATTCATAATTAATAACTTTCACATATAATCACGAATATCATTTATGATTCCTCAATATAGAGAAAGTATGGTATGCAGCAATTTGATCTATTAACGATATATTTCGTCCATTTTAATTAAGTCTGCTCATTACCGCTATTATTTTCGTCGGTAAATGCGAATATTCAATTTGATAAATTCTCGTATATATTAAATACTCGTTATGTATTTCTAGGATTCTCATATTAATAGCAAACGCTTTAGTTAGTGTACAAGTTGCACTGTTGAGTCAATATAATCTCACCGGTCAACATTTGGTCACAACTATCGAAAAATATATCAAATGACTTTAATAACACGAATTTCGAAGTACTAATAAAAACTTCTGTTTGGTTATGGCTACACAATAAAAGTTGTCAATGTGAATCTTGACAATTAATATATATTTCACTAATTATATATGTAATAGTGCAGTATATATTGCATATCTATTAGAAATTACTTTGATCGTCTATGATAATAAATTGTAATGTCACCCTTATATATTTTCAAGTAAAGCAATTTATTTAACAAAAACGAAAGAGAAATTTAGATTAAATCAATTCTGAGAACAATATTTTTGTGTCGTAGAAAACGATCTTTGCTTTATACGTATGTATACTCGTATATAATATAAAAAACTAATCATATGGCATAATATCTACTTTGATTAATCTCGTATACATGTCATACAAAGATATGTTTGTAGTATTAGATATCTGGAGTATAGATTGGATTGATTTGCAGAATTGGAAGTTATTTTAGTAGTTGCCTTTCTCGATTTATTTAAAAGCTCGCGAAACTAATAAATATATATTATTTACGCAAGTAAGTTATCAAATATAATGAAAAATTATGAAGCTTTGAATGTGTTATATTTTAAATGACTTACTTGAGATACTATTCGCTCGTGCCGGATTAGAGGCAGCTCGCCTCACAGCCACAGCGCGTCGAGCCCGCCGCCGCATACACGGTATAGCTTGAATCAGAGCGTGGCGGAAGTTTTGACCGCTCAAGCAGTACAGTATGAAGTTGATGCCAAAGTTCGTGTGGAAAAACATTGAGGACACCTGTTGCAACGCCGTCCACCGACCCCCTATTTCATCTGCGTTCTGTAAACGAAAGTTCCGCTATAGAAACATTTCTAAGACTAGGGAAACCTTGTAAAATTAGTTTCGCAAGTGTTCTAGGAAAAGTATATATACATTCTATTTGTATTATTAATGTTAAGAAACACACACTTTACAGTTTATTTCCAAGGTATTGATATAATGCTTGTAAGGCTTTCGAAAAGCTTTGAAATATTCGATACAGCATATTTTCGCAAGTCGGCGCTCGAAAAAACACCATATATGAGATTCCTCCTCTAACTTTCGATATTTAGAATTCAGATATCTTACATTGACGTTACTTGAATTTATTCCTATGTATGTCCTACATTATTACTACATGTAATAATGTATTTTTTAGTAAAAGTACAAATGTTTAAACGTAGCGGAGCTGAAAGGTGCGGGTTCAAAGACCGCTTGTTAAAAAATTTAAACATTTTCTAAAAATGTTATTGTTAACAGTAATTATTTTTGTTTAAAAAATAAAACCAATGGATATGTCTTTTACATATATTTTTTCTTTAAGGTTGACATATTTATGTTTGGTAGGCTTTTATATTTATATATTTTATTTATTTTGTTTAAATATCAGACGGTCACCTCGCCGCAGGCAATTCACTTTCACAGATCAATATATTTTTACTTACGTGTAATGCGTTAAGATATATAAAAATAAAAATAGACCAGATTATAATTGATATAGATTCATTTTAATATAAACTATTATTATATTTAGCATCACCTGGCAGGGTAGGCTGAGGGTAGAGAACTTAGTGTTAGGACACTCCAAAATTCCGCGCTTTGCTTTGCTGCCAGAGCGTACAAATGAAACGATTTAAATATTTAATTTGAAAATATTAAACATTTCATTTCCCCGGAATCGAATCCACAACCTGTTGCGTTTACAGTCACATGTCATTTGATTGAATAGTTTTTAATTTTTATCTTTTTGTTTTCCACGCCAATAGTATTTAAGGCTGAAAGAATTTTGTATAACATTCGTTAACAGGTCCATATTCAAATAAAATATTTGCATATCAAGTGATTATTGTAATGTAACTTAATAAAAAAGAAAAATATTTTTTTACAAAATTTAAAAACAAACAACTATACCGTAAAGATCTCTAATATATTTTATATTTGTGTAACAGATAAAATACGAAAATAAACTGAAAATAACCTGCTCTCGAGTCAATACGCTTACATTAAAGATTCGTAGCGAGTAACGTGTAAAAGCTTAAATATTGACTTTTAACTACATATATCTATAGATTAAAAATAACTATGAACGTAAGAAAATATAAACGTATCTATATGAAATAAAAACTTCTAATTGAAACATTATTTTTATTGTTTTTATTATAATGAATACAATTATTATATTGTAATAATTAAAGAAAAACGTATAAAAGCATTTAGTGTCCTGAGAAATATTTTTCTTTCAACCCACAACTATCGCGTACCGTACTTGGAGTGTCTACTGCGTCACAATGGCATCTCTAGTAAATTATATTTATTAAAATAATACTCTAAAATTCACGTACTTCTTATTAGAAATTGTAAAATTAGCTTTTCTTTTTCTTTGGTTTTACACGTCTCTTAATAAAAATGTATTTAATTAAAATATTATAACCACTGATCTAGACTTTCGTAAATAAATTAAGGTTTCACTTTTTTAAAGTAACTAATTATTGTTTCTTACGTATATTTCATATTAGGACACTAGGTTAAAATTATGCTTTCTATTACACAAATTAATCTTACGTACCTTTAATTGCGATGGTTTTCCATAGCTCCACTTGATTTCATATTTAATATCTCCATAAAAAACAAAGTACAACAACACAAAAAATTATAATTTTACACATATTTAATGTTCACTCACACGTACGTAATTATATTTTAAATTAGTATTTTAATAATTTTGAAACAAAAATATTTGCAAAAATAACACTTCACTGGGCATCCTGGTAATCGTCGTCATATCCGCTATCTTCCCGGCTTAGACTATTGTCGTCGTTGTCGTAAGGGAACATACTCTCATGCCACGGGTCGGTATTAGAGTCGCTGTCTTCTTCAGTATCGGGGAAGTAGTACACTTCTTCACTTTCTTCATCCCTTCTATACGTATCCAATATCAACAAATAAATAAGAATGCTCAGTATAATAACTGTTAAAATAAATAGAAATTTCAGCAGCACCAGCATGATTCGAAGGTGTATAACAATAGTTAAACTTTTTAAAAATACAGTTAACAATAATTGTAGCCACAATAAACCTCTAATACGCAAACTATGTGTAACACAAATAATCACCACAATTAATATAATACTTTCAATGAAGAACGCCACCGCACTAGGTCGCGTACTCTCATCCATATCGCTCGAGTTTTATGAATGAGATCCGAACGAACGCGAGCCACGTGCACTTTCGACGTAAACTTCCAAAATATTGCGCAACAGGCACCCTAGCGTCCGCGCCGGCGTACCAGAGCTCACTGCTGACATCGGGAAATTCGCGCCCTTTTAATCCTTCACGAGCGCAAACAAATAATTTAATTTCGCTATTAAATGGAAAATGGTTTTGAAACTTACTTCCACGAAACACGGTGGACATTTGTACTGGAATCCCTTTGACGTATTATGTGTACTGCTTTAATGACATAGTTTCATAGTATTTATATATATTATTTGTGAATAGTTTTTATATTTTTTTGTTTTTATGTTACGGGCTTATGTTCATGTATTATTGGAAGATGTTTTTATTGTTTTAAGTTTATATATTCATTTGTTTTTGTTGTTTGAGTTCATATATGTTTTTTATTATTGCTTTTGATACTCTCGGTATGTTATAGAACATTGCGAACGGTAGATGTGGATTCATATTCTATTTAGGAATGTTTTATTAAAAATATATAGAAAAAATGTATTTTGATATTGAAAATGTATTTTTTATATATACATAATGATTTGTACTTTTTTGCAAGGATAAAATATTAGTTAAAGAAAATTATATATATATATATCGTTATTAAGTCGTATATCTTTGAACATGATTTGAAAATTACTGTTTAGCTTGTCAGAGATACGGGGTTCAAATCACATTGCACTTTTAAAATAAATATACTATAAAATCCGTAACATGCTTATACTTAGTGTGGGCAAAAATGGAGACATTGGTCACTTAAAATTTCTTTTCATTTATATTATTTAACCCGATTTAGAAACCATCTTAATACCTGCTTCGTCGAAGTTTACATACAACTTACTATATTGATATGATTTAAACGGCTATTTTCGTGAAAGCTAAAATCAATACCATTTCGAGACAGCTTTTGCTGTGTATCAAATTATTAATTTCGTAGAATTGAAACCAAACTTGGCAGATCTTGGTTATAGGGATTATCTGTTGGACTGTTTCACTATTTACTATTGATATTCTTACGTCTTAATGAATTTGCTTTCTGAAATTCATCATTATTTTGTACTTTTTTGTAAATATTACGTATATTATATTCATATATACATTTTATGTAGTTTTTTTGCATTTTTGCTTTAAGTAATGATCTCTCCGTTTTCCGCGATTCGTCTTTTATATTTTATTCTTTACTAAAAAACAGGGAACGCTTATATTTTTTAAATATTCTAGTGATTGAAATTTGAACGTTTTAACCTATATTGTGTCGCGCGAAATTTGCCGCGTCTGCTGTGCTATAGGGGTGCTCAAAGTCTGTTTTTCACTGCTTTTTAGTTATTCTTTACACTTATATGTACATGTTACGTCTTTTCTGCTTATATTTATTACTATATTTTAGATACATGTGTTTCATATACATTTTCCCTTTTTCTTGTGTATACTTTTGGTGCCAAAAACACGGAACGAGTATTTTGGTAAATACTTTTTTGAAAGCTAACAAATAGACCATTTGTTAATCCGTTGAGTCTGAAAGTTTATTTAAAATAATATTCATATTTTTATACGTATTCGGTATACGAAGAGAGTAATATTTTTAAAAGTGTATTTTTCGTTTCCACTCTAAAAGGTATCTAAAAATGCTTATGATTTATAGGTTTTTTTTTTTGTTGTTGAAACTTCGTATATTTACTAGTATTTTTTTCGTTAAAGCTACTGTTATATTGAAATTTTATTTGATAGAATAGAACGTAGGAGAAGCTTTTTATAGGTCATGAAGCTGAGAATAGTTTGCCTTAGTTAAAATTTCACCTTAAACACGCATATGTCTCAATGTTTAGCATAAGAGGTGGTTTAAAGTTCATTTTCAAATTACATGAATGAATAATGTGATAAGGATTTCTATAATTTTATAATCTTTATAGACACATTCATTGTAAGTAAATGGTGTGACTGTCGCCGACAGGTTGTGGGTTCGATCGCCACTCGAGCAAATGAAATATTTGATATTTTCAATTTAAATATTTAATATTTAATTTCTTCGCTCCGGTAATTAGTCAAAAGCGCGGCGTTGAGTTCCGCCACTCAACAAGCAATGCCTCAAATTCGGCGGAAAGTGGGGAACGCATGTGGAACGGAGTGTCTTATCACTGGGTTCCAAAATTCCCTCTGCGTACTCTGCCATGAGCGGGATGCAGCGTGAAGTTGAGAGAGAGAGAGAGAGTTATTTGCATGTGTATAGCTTTCATGGTAATACTCTATTATTTTTATTTAGAGAACGTATAAAAATTCGAACGTAGCGATACTTGAACCCGCGCAACATACAAATATCTTGCGCGGGTTCAAATCCTGATACGTTCAATTTTTTATACTTTTTCTAAATAAGTATTTTTTTTCCTAAGCGTAGATTAACACTTTGGAATTAGCAAAAAAACGTATGTATTATTTTGCCTAAATGTATCAGTATATCTTAATTTTATATACAGCTTTTGAGAATTTTTTAACAGTTTTGAGCGCGAACTAGAGGACATTAAGTTCAAGCGCAGAGCAGCTTCAAATCCTACGTCCGTTTAATAATGAAATTTTGAAAGTTTTCCTAATATTAATGGCCTTATTACGTTATTGACGTTAAAGTGTATATAATTTACTAGCCATATGTCAGGGGAAGTTCAAATTGACGTCTCTGAACTTTAAAAGGGCTTGAACTTTAAAATTTAATAACTAAGTAATACATTAACTTCCCCTTGAATTGAGCTTCAAGGCTTCGACCTTATCGTGCCACAATGAATCTATGGGTCCGAGTTTCAAATCGAAGAAGGAGGAATATTTTTGTTATTACATTTTTTTTAAGTGTCGCACAGAGTGTTGCCACTCTCTGTGAGCTTTTATAGTGACTTGACCATAGGTATGGTTTTTTAAGGATTTTCTATCTTTACCTATGTTGCATAATTAAGAAGATAAGTAGAGAGAAGTGATATAACACTCAGTTCTTAGCTTTGCGCCGAATTTAGGAACTGTTTTGGGTAGCGAAACCTAAGCCCCGTCATGTCTTTTGATTTGTTGGTATATATATATATATATATATATATATATATCTGTGTTTAAGTCGCAAATAAAACGAAGTAGATACTTATAAAAATAATACAGTACTTTAAACTAATTATATACACATATATCTGCATACCCCACCCACACGATTCTGCGTAAGAATCTAATGATATACATAGAATGTAATAACTTCACCTATTTTCTTACGTATTTGTATTTTATAAAAATTATTTGTATTTCATAGAACCTTATAATGAGGCTATGGCGGCGCAGTGGAACATCTAGTGACTGCAAATGGGGTTACAGGTTCGAATTCCATATGGGGGAATGACATATTTAATATTTTTTTATTTCCTCACTCTGCTGGTAACTACAATACGCGGTGTTGAGTTTCGCCGTTCAACACGCTATGTCTCGAAGTTTTTGCGGAATCGGAGTGTCTTAACAATTAGGTGCCCACTGTCTACACCGTTGTATGCGTATGATACTAGTTGAAGGTTAACAAAAATAATTAAAGTAACAATTATTGCAGGCCGATGCCTGCAATAATTGTTACTTTAATTATTTTTATATATTTATAATTTAATTATTGTGATCATTATCGTGGAAGCTAAAAATGTAATAACGTGATCAACACCGTACTGGTGCAGTTGTAGGATTTATAAATATGGATTCTGATCGCATTTAAGGGAGAATATTTAATTTTTTCTGGCTTTACATACAAATTGCTTTATATAAAAATCATATAAATTATTACCTATATGAAAAAACATATCGTGTATATAGAGCTTATCCATATCTCTTTTCTCTCTTTCTTTACGTACGTACGTACCCTGCGTACAACAGAATAGACATAGACAGCCTAGTATCAAGACATTACTATGTCTGCTTTCTGTCTAAATTCAACAGATTGCTTGTTGATTGGCAGAACTTAACGCCGCGCTTTATATGCCCTAGGGAAAAATTAATATAAGTTATAGATAGTATATATATTGACAAATAAGAGTAAATTTGTGCCTAAAATTAGCATAATACTATATTATTATCAGTATTAAACCCCCGATGGTTATAAATGATAAAAAAAAACTGTCATTATACGAACGATTTTAAGTCGTAATGCGCTCGTTCTTAATGACGCGCCTGTAATGACGAGTGACTGTAACGCGACAAGTTGTAGATTCGATCCCCACTCTAGGAAATTAAATATTTAATATTTTCAATTTAAATATTTGGTGTATTCATTTTTTCGGTCTGATAACAATACAACGCGCGGCGTTGAGTTTCGCCACTCAACACGCAATGCCTCAAATTCGAAAAAGTGAGAAACGGAACAAAGAATAGCAGAGATACAAAATAATTCCTCAGATGATTTAAGTAAGATGTAGTATTAGATGTTGGCAGTTATGATAAAAAATAAAATTTACTTATTTCCGAAATATTAGAAACTTCTTTTGTTTTAGTATAAAATATCGCGGCATAGTTGGTGTCATTTAATTAGGCGGCATTGGTTTTTCAATACACTTTTATTACATGATAATAATTGTAAAGTCTTGTTTTGGGGCTATTAGTTTTATTTATTGAATAGCATAGCCTTGTAGTTATGAATATTGTAGGATATCTTTATTTGCTTTCCAAGTTATATATATATATATATATATATATATATATATATATATATATATATATATATATATATATATATATATTTTATAATAAAAGGAACTTACCCGAGAGTATATATATTATATATAGTATCGGCTAAGTTCCTTTAATTTTAGAATATTTATTAGTTTTTATTTGAATTCTATCTCTAATTCTACTATATTTTAAATAATGTAATTACCTAATTATAATAAATGTATCGTGATAGTATTTAACGTATTCAATGACGACAGTTGTGTCTAAGGTTTCAAGAAGCCCCTGTTATTGCAATTAATCGACATCGAACGTAAAGCGCTCTTTGATCTCAGCTTTATATTGTTTATGGTAAAATATATTTTGCCTAATTCAATAATCCATAGTATAAATCTAATATGATTGTTTGTCATTATTATTTCATAATGTTAGTAAAAGAGGCTGTAGTGGCGCAATTGTACAAGCTGTGACTGTCAGCTTGGCGGGTGTTGGATCGATTCTCTGTTGAGGGAATGAAATTATATATATTTTCATTTCTTTGCTCTGGTAAAAGCGTGAAAGTGGAAGCGAAAGTGTCTTGATAGGATCGGAGTGCCTTAACTATTTGTCAAAAGGTTATCAGGTTGAGAGTTCAGGAACTAACTTGATGATTTTTTTATGTTCATCAGAATCTATCACAATCAAGAAGTCTTTTTTATTGGATATTGTTTTATTCGATTTCTGGGCGTGTCTATATGATCGAGTTTAGATTGCGCAGCTGAGTGATAAGAAGACTTAAGGCGTTAATTAAGGCTTGATCGTAAAATTATTTCGAAATTTTTTCTAGTTATTTTTGATTATTTATTTAATAATATGAAAAGTAACTAAATGTGAAACTGTTAAAAGTATTCCATATTAGTAATAGTTTAAATTAAAGGTAGATATTTTATTGTTGATAGTTTTTTGAAATAAAATTTTTTGATAAGCGCCATCTACCACTAAAATGGCCAACTATGATGTAATTTGCGAAACTAGCGCTGTATACAGACAATATGTACATTTTTACAACATTTACTAATAAATAGCCTGAAATTTATTATTAAATTGCCCAAAAATTGTTAATAATTGGCTAAAGTGTATTAAAAATAAAATAAATAATAATAGATTTAAACAATACGGTATTAATTTTTATTACAACAATAAACGTACTAAATAAAATTTAAGTTAGACCGAAGTAGATCAATTATATATGATTTAGTTCGGAAATAAACAGTGACATATTTCTTTATATTTGCGAAAATAATGAAAGTTACAGTAGCTGGACTCGAACCCGTGTCTTCGGAAACCCTCAAAACTCTTATGGAAATTAAGCCATACGATATATTTGTATTATTGGAATGGCCTTTAAAACTGTTAAAATAGTGGAAATATAGTTATTTCTTTATTAAAATGAAAATTAAACCTAAAACAGATTAAATTATATGTTCTAACGACTGCGACGGTGCAGCTGTATATAAGATAATTTTCTGAACATGTAAATTAAGTAATAGTCCAATTCAAATCAAATTCATATTTAAGTAACTTATCTTATACTTATAATAAATCTGTAACCGATCACTGTCTCTACATGGAAGACGTTAAAAAATCTTTTTTATTTCTGTATTGGGCCCAAAATAAGAATTTTTATACTTTTTGTCTGTGCGTTAGTACGTGCTAATCTTAGAAATAACTAACTAGATTTAAATGCAATTTTAACTGTAATATTTTGCTAACTTTCCCTCAACATTTAGTGTTTGCTTGCCTTAAATCGCTTAAAAAAAATGTTAGGTCGATTTTAAATATTTAGTTCGCAAAATTGCTAGAAATTTTAAGTCTTAGTTAGTCTGAGTTTTTTAGTCTTAAAAGTGATAAAGTTACGAGAACAAGAAATTAGTTAAAATTAGTAAATAAAATAGTATAATTTTAACGGTCGTTTTATACTTGATACATATATATTATGTATCAAGTGTGAAACATCAAATGAACGACTTTCTTTAACCTATTTTTCTATATATATATATATATATATATATATATATATATATATATATATATATATATATATATATTGTATTCACGCTCCGCTTTGTTAAAAAGCTCTTTTGTTGTTTTTTTTTTAATATTTTTAACGCTTTGCATTATCAGATTAGTAAAATTGCAAGTGTATAAAAATTAAAATTATTTAACGCTTCAAATTTTGTAGAATATGTGGTTTTAATTTATTCGATAAAATGGTAATTCACTTTTTAGTAACTTAACCGATACCGTGAACAATTTTGTAATACTCTGCTATGCATCGTCCGGCAATGTTTGCATAATGATTGGCATGGATATTTACCGTCAAACATTATGCTGCTGCACAATAACGGTCACAAAAAGTTTTTTGTAGAAATTAAATTTCTGATTACTTTTTACAATAGTTTTGTTACGACAGCACATATAAAATCTAGTAGAGATCATTTAACTTTTTTTGCGCATGCGCATCCTAATGTATTTTTATTTAATTACAACATTAGCAATTTTCTTGTTGACAGCCTGATTGTAAATCTTTTGATTAATGAGATATACTCAATAATATTTATTGTATATGATTCTAAATACACGTATAGATTATAATAAACAATGCAAACATAAATGCGGTGGTTGTAAATTCGACTCCGACTCAAAAAAATAAGAATATTTTTATTGATTTTAACAACACCCGCATAATATAGGGCCGCGATTTAACACCCAAATATCACGATATTGAGTTTTTTTAGAAACTATTGACCGAATTATGCTAAATTTAACTCTTTTTGTTTACCTTTTGCCCTACGGCGATGATAAATGAAACCACGAAAATGAACTGCTCGAAATTTTTCTTTATCATTTTCTTTAATCTACCAGAGATTTAGACTACTATACATAGTTTACTAATGTTTTTATGTAAATGTAATGTAGGTACTTACTAAAATGACATGCTACCTCAATAATAAACAGTAAGCCTGGTTTAATTTTTTAAGAGTTTTAAATCAACAAATGTAAAATCGCAATTTATAATCGAGAAAATCCGGGACGAGTCGCTAGTAACCGCAATATGTATAAAAATAACCATAATTGCGCGCCGAGGTGCTGCGTCTAATTGAAGCTGCTTAGAACGCCGGTGATTGTGGGCTCACATCCGTCTGTGGTTATGTAACCTAATGTAACATTTTTATATAAGTATATTTTTTCATACTATTATGTTCTGAAAGTTCGGAGGAAAATGAGAAACGAAATGTCTTAAAAATTTAGAAGTGCTTTTCTATTTATTTTTCATTTTACTATAGTGAAATATTTTTCCTCTTCTTCAGTTCTTTCCACTCATTTGCCTACCCGTTCCTTTTGCCTCCCTTCTCCTTTACTCCCCTTTCCTCTATCTCCCGCCACTTCTACCTACCCTTCTCTCTTCTACCTACCCGTTCCCTCTACCTTCCTTGCTACCTGTGCCTCCACCCCCCTCACCCCCCCCCCCCCCCCCCCCCCCCCCCCCCCCCCCCCCCCCCCCC
>DWMZ01000654.1:0-20535 GCA_018249855.1 Eueides tales michaeli | reverse complement strand
CTAAACACGACACTGATCGCACGACGAATAAGATGCGTCTGTTCAATTTTCAATCCGTAATTCGGCCTCGAAGAACTTGTTTGTACGCATCAAAGGTCAAGTTTGTTTTCTGACGTACTAAATGTATGGTTAGTGGCATGTGATGTTTATTTATATGTGTAAAATTATGTTCAAGTAATATATTCTGAGATAATTGTAATTATATTTACACAAAACACAATAAAACTACAAGATCTATAGCAATATTTATAAGAAAAATCACTTTCTTTATAGTTTTTTTTTATAAAATTAAAGAAACTTGTCTTTTAAACAAAAGAACACTTTGAGTTGTAAGAGATAGCTTTTATGATTCAGCTGACAGAGTTGACTACAACAAAAATAAATATAAGTATCTCAAATTACGAAATAAAATTTTAATATAAAATACAAAATATAAAAAAGAATATGTTTTTTTATTTCTGTGCCAACAAACAGCCCAGTGGTGATACGAGATAAGACTAGAACAAAGGTTTATCAGTTTTTAACAGTAGGCAGGTAATTCGCAAGGCTGTTGAAATACGCTATAAAATCTGACTTGGCTTAGCCTTATCTGTCAACAAGATATCTAAAATGGGCATCTACAGAAAGGTAACTGAGAACAAGGCGTGAGAGGCTTACCAGGCGTCCGCTGATAAATTCACGATTACGCCTCCAAAGTCTTATCTGCGTTGTTACGGGGCATTATGGACAGGCGTTTTGTAAATATTGTAATATATTAATACCACAAGAGATTTATTTAAATTTCAACAGTTAATTCCAATATAATTATTATAATTATTTTAGAAAGAAGTGAGTGACGAGTACGTAGTAAAACTTATAAAGGTGTATTAAGAGGTAGAATAGTCTTGGTCTTGAGCTTGTTGTTTTACAGTAGTGTCGTTTCTACTCTACTACTCAACACACAATGCCTCTCAAATCGCAACGGGCACCGGAAGTGTCTTAATGGGAACCGAGTACCTTAACATTAGGTTCGTAGGTTCCCTCTGCTTCCCTGCTATGAGCGCGAAGCTAAAAATAAGATAAGATAATATTTTTATAAACTGTATTTTTTTCGTAAATGAAAAATAAGTGTAATAAATCTATTTCAATATATCCATTATCTTTTATCTTCTAGTATCACAAGCTTGATGTAACTCTACCACGAATGGATAGTTCTATCTCGTGTTGTCGAAATGAGTTGAGATTTGAATTTTGGAAGTCGTCGAAGATAAAACACGAAAATTCAATTTCTCACTTGATTTGTCACGTAAAATATATCATTTCGATGAATCTGAGGTTATCTGTCTCATTCCTAAGGGAACATTATTACCGACTGAATTGAAATATTTCTAATAAGTATTCATACTTTTCTCCTTCTCTTTGAAACAACGGACCCTTCGCTGGGCGAAACTGACACTTGACCGCCTTTTTTATTACAAACGCGGCTCAGCGACGCGACCACTGTTTCGCCCGCTTGGACTACACATACTTATATACTGATTTGAGTTATTTCTACTATGTTCTAATATATACATACATATTCATTATGATTTTAAAGTAAATATCTACAAATTAAATACTAATATAAAATTTCAACCGACTCAGTAAAACAAATATTTTGTAACAATGTTGTCGAACAGAATGCTTTATATTGATATAACGTTTTTATTGATGAACTGACTGAAATAAATAAACATGAAATATTAAAAAAATATATATTCTTATAGTTTTTCTCGTTTAGATTTCATGATGAGCGAGTGACCTTTCGATTTTATGTATATTTATACAAAATATCCAAATAGCAGGTAGCGAGAGTAGACGGAGAAGACACTGAGTAGGTATTGAAAATAAAAGAGCAAAGCCTCTGACTACTTGTAGATATAAAATAAATACTGTTAGCAAAGTTGGTATAAATAATAAGTGAAAGTACTCCTATAACTAAACTGGTTTAAGACTTCAGCAATTATTTTTAAGCGTAAGTATTTCTCTAATGAATAAATTAATTGCCAGGTTACGTGAATTTAAATAAAAAGAACAGCTTAAGAAATTAATTTTATGAAAAATCAGCATTGTAATAGTATCTTTGATTTTCGCTTTGATTCGATTATTAGACATTTTAAATGAAAGAATTTTAAACTTTGCAGTAGTCCGTGGTCACGGCTAGAGTCTACCCGTGACCAAGGACTGTAAAGTGTTCGAAACGGCGGGTTTCCAAAAATGTTTAAAACGCAATATACGCGATCAATCCGTTTAAAATTCTTTCATTTAAAATCAGCATTATAATTACAAAGTTTACACCTCGGCTGTCGGTCGTCAAATGTGCCTTCTGGAGGAAATGATGCGTTTTATTAAGCACATGCGCCGCTCTACGGGCGAATATGTAACAACAATTTAATATTTACAATTTACTTTATGTTTTTTATATAAATTAAAATAATAATAAAAATTATACAATTATTTCTGGATTAAAAACAATTAGTTTAACTAAAAAATAATTACATTAAAATGATATTATTAAGATGGCAACTAACTTCCTGTGTATTTCTTAATAAAATTATTTCTTAATTAAAACAATTAATTAAACAAACAATAATTTTATTATTATTAAAATTATCACTTTTGTAAGCAAACATAATTTTTTGATTTATTTCTAAATTCGAAGACTACTAAATGAAGTTATTTAATAAAATTATTACAGAAATTGCAACTTATTAAATGAAATATGAACTTCCTATTTAAAATTAAACAACATTTCAAAATAATTCATAAATTATTTTCGAAATAATAAAATTTGAAAATAAAATCATAAAATTTTAAGATTACCACTTATTAAATAGTTTCTTTTTATAGAATTCAATGCAACCAACCAACCATGCAATTAAATTATTTTCATGAAAAAAAAAACAAAAATTATTAAAATAATAAACAAATATATATTTCCATATATATATTAACTTTCATATATTTTGAAAGAAAGCCGTAGTAATCTTGTAACGAGAAATTAAAACAATCTTGGCTTATCATGAACATGTCTAATGAGATATTTCTGTTTAATAAATACATCATCATCCGGGCCGTTGAGTATTTACTCAAATAGGAAATAGGAGATTATTTCCTCAAGAGAGGGCCGCATCTGGCTTTTGTTGATTGAAGTTGGTTAAATTCAATAATCTTTATAGTAGCATCTGAGTCCGAAATTTTTTGACTCACGTTGTTAATTGTGAAAGTTTTATAATCAAAGTTGAATAGACTCAGTTCAACTATTTCGACAGCAGCTAATTTTTTACATTTGCTTGTCTAAATGTAATTATCAGTAATATTTTTTCAGTTCACATTTTACGACAAAAATATGAATAACTAAAATTGATAGAATTTTTTTCAGATCAAAATATAAAACAACGTTTATACTAGATATGTGTTGTACCAAAATATATTAATCTAATTAGTGATTTTCCACTGAACTTACTTTAGTAATCTAGGATTATCCCTCAACGTTTGAAGCGTTACAAATATATTGCGACACTGTGACGGTTCCATTAAAAGTTTAATCCGCGATTTTTTCTAGTGTAAAACCAATTACTATACTATATATACTACATTCGCATTTCATCTCACTTAGGTTTTTGAAATGTTATCAGATATAACAAGTAAGTAACGCTTGATGTATGTGTACTTAAATTATTTATTTTATTATTATTTCAAGAGCTGGCTGGCTGGAAAATTTAATGACAAAAATACTGTGATCGCTTTGATGGCTTTTCAGATTGTTAATTTCAGTGTTTTTTTTTACTTTAGTCTAAGAACGCCAAAGAGGATCCACGGCGCGTATTTATAAAAGGTTTTTTAATGAACTGTGAGCAGAGACTCAGTGGGAGAATAAAGTAGGTACCTTGTAGGCTGATTAAGAATATTCATTACAACAGAAAAGTCTATAAAAATTTATATATTTTTTAATTCTTAAGCTTATTTCAATATCTGAGGTATATTTTAAGGCTATCGTGTAGCGAAGTGGCTCTGAGTGAGACGAAACTTGACGATGACGTTGAGGGAATAAATCATTGTATATGTTCGCACTTCACGCTCTCTCGCTCTGGTGATGAGACGAAGTGCGTCATAGAGTTCCACCCTCAACCAAATGTTTGAAAAGTCGGTGAAAATTGGAAACGGAATAAGTTTACATGCACGTTCCTCTTTATTTCACTTTCCGCTCGTTTGTTCAACACAATATGAGATGTTAGTGATCATTTATTATATAATTTATAAATAAAAAAATAAAGTTTAGTATTTAAATTTTTATTGAAACCGTTTTAGTTTCAAACAAACATTGGCGTTGCAAAAAAAACAAACATTGCCAAGACTTATAAATGAAAATTGAGCCAAAACTTTATTGTGTTATCAAATATGTAAACAATATATCTCTTTACATGCAGATAAATCCTTGTATCATAAATATTTAATTAAACAACTATATTAGTTTAATAAGCATTAAACAAATGGAGCCATAACATATTAAATTAATCGGTTCCTTAACTCATAAAGAAACCAAGTTCTTAAATTCTATTTGCGCTAAACAACATTGACTTTCGCCAGAATAGTCAATAAGCGAACAGAGTGTTTGAAAGTTGAAAACTTAATATCATCTGTCAACCGGAAATCGAAATGCTTTAAAACAGCGAGAGATTCGTTACGTAGATGCGTTTTAAAACTAAAATATTGTTTATCTTCGGATTTTGAGATCAAACCGTCCTGAGCTCCAATATGAAGTATAAAGATATGTATATAATAAATTTAGGACGCCCTGATTCAAATTACATACTAAACTAAAATATTTAAACCATAATATTTCCAAACTAACAACTCAGACGCGGCTTCTTTCCCCTAAATCTATATGTTATTGTCAAATTATAAAAAAAACACATAATACTTCATAGCCTATGCGGATATATATTCAGATAAAAAAGCTATATTATTGTAAAGTTTCATCTAAATCCGTTCAGTACTTTTTTCGTAAAAGTGGAACAAACATCATATTAACATTTATAGTATCATCAGGATAATACACAAATATACAGTAAACAGCAACTGAATTTTCTGAAATGTGTATTTTTATAAACCTGTAATATTTTTTTTATGAAATTGCATATTAATAAGATTCTCCGACCTTCAGTTTCGCACGAATACGGTTTATAGCGGGTGCATATAAAAAATAAAGGTAATTTGTAGAGCTTATCGCCTAAATACCTATCATTTAGTACAGTTCCTACGCGACATTCGTCGAGCGGTCTATCACGTCATTAGCTTATAAAATGGGTCGGATCACGACAACGTCATGTAATCAGATCTCCTCTTATATTGATTATAAAAACATATAAATCATGTACAGTTGTAGATTTACCTTTATTTTTAGAGATTTACTTTTTAAAGATAATTTATGTTATTGCGCTTTCTAAAATTTTTTTACAAGAAAATAAGTAGAGATTGTCAATTGTTTTTTGTCCCGTTGTAGATAAAGCCTATAAATATCATAATTTACTAACTGGAACGTAGTACATTAGGAAATGTTAATTAGTTTAAACATATTAATTAAAAGTTAAAGCCACTAGGATTAAAGTATGTTCGTTAACTTGATCATTATCTGAATATAAAATTAACTGCAACTTAAATACAAATAGAGACCGTTATTAAAAATGTAAATTCAATAACATAACTTGTAAGAGTGATCTTTTCTTCTAACCTATATAATTTTGCTGTAGCTCGGGCGAGTACAATAAAGTAATGAAAATAAACCGTCAAAACTTTCCTGGCAGTCACCCTGATCGTACAACAACGTGAATGTAGTACTTAATATTTATATTACTTACTTTATAATAGTTATATCTTTTCGCTCCACAGCGTAAGAAAATAAATGCAATGAGAAAACAACAACAAATATTGTTTTTAATTTAAAAAATATATTTCTTATGTGATTCTTTTAATATGATAAATTTAAATTTCAGTCTTCATATTTTAGTTAAACAAAATATATACATTTGGAAGAAACACAATTTTAAGCTACCTTTTAAAATAAAATAAAATTTTAAAATGTTATGTTAATGTTAGAAACACTTTAACCGGTCCAATTGCAGTTTTTACTGTTGTATTTTGAAGAACGATGTTCGTTAAAATATAGTTATTTTAAAATGATATTATATTTTTAAAATTCATATATTATATCCTTAAATCTTTTAAAAAAACTAACTCCTTTCAAATGTATTTGTTTCATAATTTAAAAATGTAACAAATATCTTAATATTAATAAAAGTAATTCATTAAGATCGTATAAGTAGTACAATTAAAAATAGGTTTTCAACAACACTCTATAGCAGTAACAAGCCTATATTTTAAAGAGAATTAAGTCTGATGAGATTTACATTTAACAGATAATTATACAAACGATCTTGAGATGATAATTTTTGGAGGAGAATTCGGTATTTTTTTCTTATTTTATTTTTTCATTATATCTTTGTTATAGTCTACTCGTACTCGAAGCGTCTGGTTTCCAAAAATGTAAGACCATATACCTGATTAGTCCTTTTAAAGTAGTTTCATTTCAATGTGTAAAAATCGCGAAAATCAATTATATTATTATGAATAGAAAGTTTATTATATATGTTATAGCTGTGTGTATGTTTCGATAATTGATCAAGCAGGGCGCAGCACTCTAGTTATCTGTATAAGTATAAAATAAAAGTTTAATTAATTATATTAGCGTTACACGTTTTAATGTAAAGCATAAGTTAATCGTACTATATATAAATTAATTAAAATATCATTCGCCGTAATTAATATACCTTTTATATACAAAAGAAGAATAGATCGTTACGATTATCATAACTGCGTACATACATATATTGGTTCCTTAATAATCCTTAATATAAGACTACTTTCTTAAAAAGAACAATATTTTAGAGAGCATTATGTTAAACCGAATCGCAAATATGATTATTCTTCCTTCCTAAGATTTACTGGTATGACATGAGATGAGACGAGACGAGATGAAATGAGATTTAATAATTTTGAAAAAGTCATACAAATTTAAAGAACAAAACAACATTTGAAGAAAAAACATTGAAAGAGCGCTATTATAAATCTCTCTGTTGAGATTACTGAAATGACCTGTACTGAACTTGAGCATTTCATTGTTTCCAGACCTCCCACTGGGTTATAAGAATACTTTGAAACTACAGTAAAGCAGGTAGGAACTTATTGTTCTTAATGCAGTACGTCTTGAGGTTGTTCGGGAATACCTTAGTCAAACCATACAGTTAGGTAAAAACGACTTCTAGGAGAAGGCTTGCAGAAGAATACAGCTTGGTTGGGCGGCATATTAGCTCGTATGTCAACTGCAACAGGTCTTTTCGTCATCGTACCGCAAAGCTTATAGACTAAAGTTTTTTAACATGTAAGCCGAGACGTGAACACTGACATTGCGACTGGTCCATCATCTTGAAGTAGTTCTGCGTACAATATAGAGGGCTATGCTTGGAATATCTCTAAAGGATCGGATTCCAAATGCAGAACTCACATAGTTGCTGTGGCTGAAGTGGCAGTAGGCAGGTCACATTTGTCGCAGAACCGATGACCAGTGAAGTAAACGTATTGTAGAGTGGAGACCTCGTCTCGGCAAGCGTAATTTAGGACGTACTCCAGCTAGGTGAAGTAACTAAAATAAGTAGTAAATAAGTTGTAACAAGCGTATAAAAATTTCGACGGAGCTTGGTGAGGACCGATGGCTTACTGGTCAGAGCGCTTGAACGGTTTTCAAGAGGCGCAGGTTCAAATCCTGCTTCGTCCAAATTTTTATACGTTTTTAAATTTAGTGTTTTCCTAGAGAATTGCATGGTAAGGCGCGGAGCTCAACGCCGCATTTTGAAAGTTAGTTTTGGATTGAAATATAGAAGAAACATTGATGTAATTATTTTTATTTAAAGTTTAGAATATATTAAATATTTATTATCGTAACCTTACAAAAAAAAGAAGAAAGTGTATGAAGAAAATCTACTATGCCATTTCATTGTCTACGATGTGATTAAGTTTTGTGGGAAGTTGAGTTAAAAATGTTCTCTGACATAACATTTAACAGTAAAAAGAAAGCCTTAAGCAAACATTTTATATATCTACTACGAACAATATTCCGTGTGCGTAGGTCACAGCTTTGTCTCGTCGCAACTTCACAAAGTCACCTCAGCGGCCATCCCGGGCGAACCCCTCGTAACCTCCGGCGTGATATTTAACTCGGTGAAACAATTTAACACCACTGGCATATAAACACGTTCCTCTGATTTTTTGTTTAGTGTAATATATAGTTTAGCTATGATACCTGTTTCGATTAAATATTTAATTTAATATCAAGAAAAATATTTATTTTGACGCAGACGCTTTTCTTTTGCTTTATGATTTGTATATACATACTACAATCGCCAGTGACAGTCTTATTGTCAAATAGGAGATAAAATCTACTAATTTGATACAGATTATTATCGTCTTACTATATTATTTGTAAAATACAAGTTTGCAAATAAAACATTATATAACTTACTCTAATAAAGAACGTTAAGTTCACGAGAAGTACCTACTACGTAAATTTAATGACGTGGCGACCGTCATACAAAATGCAGCGAAAACTTTACATAAATGCTTGCACCTTTTAATTGCGTAGACTTTGAAGCTAAATATTTTTGTCCTCGAAGTAGATACAACATATGATAGTAATTTAAGCATTACACGTCCACGGGATTACAATGTAAACGTTCTTGTCAGACAAACAACAAAATGATCTTACAAGAGTGTCATTGTCCCTTTGAAGTACGAAGCTCGGAAAATTACGTACAATATCAATTCAGTACCAAAACAAATTACAATACTAGAAACACAGTTCAGAATCAAGCACAAAAAATAACTCACTGAGGCATAGTAATAAAATCATTTTGGCGGAAAAATAAATGCGAAAACGTTAACTTCATTTAAATGCAAAGTCGTAGTTACGTACTCGTACAATTCCTATTGCAATTTACATTTAAAAATGCTTATTTTCGTCATTACTGAAATTTACTTTATAAAAATACAATGCAGTGGTATTTGGAAGCTAAACAATCAAAGTATACGCCGAAAATTATTTTATTATTAAGTTTAAGAAATATTAAAAAAGTTAAAATGAAAAAAAAAAAACTCAGAATCAAAACACTTTCACCTCAATAACGCGAAGTGTTTGTAGCTTGTAGCTAACACTGCTAATCCGATTTTAAAATATATCTAAGAACCACTATGATGTCACTGAATTTACGGGTCACTTGAAGGCAAATAATCAGCGCGGTTCACGGCCCTTCGTAATACCAGAGGCATTACAGGTGCCTTTCTGGCCTTTAATGTGGAGATAGACGCACTTTTGAAGGTACCAATGTTGTTTCGACCTGGAAACACTGTCAACCAGGCCAGGTAGGCAATTCCACAGTACTGTGGCGTGTAGAAGGAAATTCCTACAAAACCGTATAATAGTGGAATTCCACGTATCCAGATGGTGTGGATGATATTTCCGCCACAGGTACTAGGTCCAATAATTTCTCTGAACACTACTTACGCAAAGCTAAAGTGTGATTCTAATGGCTTTATGTTGTTTAAAATTAAATGACAGTATAGAAAAACAGTCAGTGTTTGGACTATTGTGTTGGCATGAAGTTCTGTCTCACTCTACAGCTTTCCTTCAGTTTCAATGATGACATCTTGGCCTTGTTTTTCAGATGGTCATAATACTGGCAGTCACTCGAAAGCCTAAGGCTCAATATACTGATGATGGGCGCCTCTTTCAATAGAGTGTTCTTGAAAACTGATGACACAACAAATGGAGTTTATCTTAGTTGTTAGCATGCATGCCTTTATTTGCATCGGTTAGAATTGAACCAGGTTTTTTACCCCCATAAGAAAACAACCGGGTCAAGTTTTTCGAAAGGTTTTCATATTATAAAATAAGAAACAAACAAAAACATGACTATATGACTATACGACTAAACATAATATATTACAAGGCAATGAATACACCATACTGTGAAGGCTGATTTCAAAATAAAATTGACACACACACAAGCACATGAACACGCACAGATACATACCCATATACACATAAAGATACAGACATGCATAACAACATATTTACTAAATAAATTTATCTTTCATTATTATTCATCATATTCTGACATTTTATGTCAGAGCCTCGTTGGCTATTAATGGCAGCGGACGTAGGATTATGAATTTTCATCTTATTGTTATAGTGCGCTCGTTTGGATCCAAATGTGTCATATTTCCATCGAAACGAGAGCTCAATCAAAGCATTTGGGATCGAAGCATTTGTCTTTATGGGTGTTGCTTCAATGAAAGTGATGTTGGTTGGTTGGTTGGCTGACTGAACACGATGGCGATATAGTAACAAAAATGTACACTTGTACATATTTAATAATTTAATTCTAAATTCTAAATTTAGAGACAACAAAATACAAAGGAATTTTTATTGCTACACTCATAAAGAAACAAAGAGTCTCACGAACTAACTGTAACAGTTTAGTGCAGGTACTTGTATATAAAAGTACAGTAAACTTAGAGCTCACGTGTTATGAGACGGTCATGAATTAATACAAGTACTCGTACATACCTACTCGATGCAAACGAAAATATTTAACATATATTTTTTACTAAATTCAGAATTACGTTTGTATTTTTGTTTCAAGTATGATTAAACTGGACTACAATGATAGCCTTTAGCTATCATCATTTAAATGAATAAAAGACTGTATGAACATTGTACAAATATCATAAGAAGCAAGTAATAAGCTACAGAATAAGCAGTAATTTTAAACCACTAAAGATAGTGGATAATAAAGAAAAGTGGACTAGGAAATCACCACAAAACTTTTTTTTGGTAAAACAAAAAATGAAATAGACTACATTCTATCAAACCTAGCAAGATACATAATCAATATTCAAGTTTCAAATATTAACTACCCATCGGATCACAGACCTGTTAGAGTAGCATTCAATATGCTTCCAAAGATAAAAAATCGTAGCAAGCTTGGTCAGTGTACCAGATCACCTTTAAAGATCAAAGAGGAAGTGCAAATATATATTGATTCACTGAAAAGTTGTTCTACAAATTTCCTAGACCGCTGGAATGACAGTGAGAATGTTCAGAATTACTATGATAATATAATAAACACAATAGATAACTACCTGAAAAAGGCCTATATATGACATCTAACATAAAAACAAAGGAAAATCAAGTAATAACAGCAAGAACAAAGGCACTAATTAGCAGGAGAAAAGAAATACATAAGACTAAACTGAAACCAAGAGCTGTTAAAAATGAATTAAAAGCAAAAGAATTAACCAGCTCGTAAGTAAAAGAATTAACCAAGACTACAAAGCACACCGTACACAAACTATTGTAAAATCCCTTCAGGCTTATGGAAGTGTCAAAAAAGCTTTCAAGAAATTGAATATATATAAATCTTGGATCGGAGAGCTGAAAAGTAAAAATAACATCACTCATAATAGAACAGAAATAATCGAGATAGCAACAGACTTCTACAAAAACCTCTACAGTTCGCCAAATTACTCAGCATATAAATTACCTAGCAGTAACACAGAAAGAACAAAACCAAGCATTGATGAAGACGAAGTAGCCAGTGCAATTAAATCACTTAAACCAGATAAAAGCCCAGGAGCCGACAAAATAACCAATGAAGCCATAAAAATAGGAGCAGCACATCTAGTTAAACCACTTACGCGACTGTTTAACATGATATTAAACTCATCAACTCACTCAGGTCAGAATCGGAAATAATACTGCTATATAAAAAAGGTGACCCAAACAACAGTAATTATAGACCGATAAGTCTATTGCCGTCGATATACAAACTTTCCGCCTTAATAAAGAAAAAAATAAAAGAAACCACGGAAAAATTACAGCCTAAAGAACAAGCAGGATTTAGACGAGGCTTTTCCACCGTTGATATATGGTCATTCGCTAGAAATAATCATAGAAAAAATATCAAGAGTTTAACAGACCACTATATGCAGTTTTTATTGATTACCAAAAACCCTTTGATACTCTAAGTCATTCATCAATATGGGAAGCCCTACTCTTCCAAGAAGTGGCATTGGATTTCATTAAGATCTTAAAAAACATCTACGAGAACTGTACCAGCAAAGTGAAGCTAGAGACCACCGGACCTCTCATACAAATAAACAGAGGCGTAAGGCAAGGGGATCCAGTCTCACCAACAATTTTTATAGCGGTGCTAGAGTCAATTATCCGGAAACTAAATTCGTAGAAAGTCGGCATAAATATAAACGGTTGCTATCTGAGCCATCTCCGATTTGCTGACGATATAGTTCTGCTATCAGAAAGCACAAGCCAACTACAACTCATGATAAACTCTTTATATGAAGAAAGCCATAAAGTTGGCTTGAAAATAAATCTTACTAAAACTAATGTGACAACGAACGATATTAATACACCTATATATCTCAATAAAGCTCCTTTAAGCTACGTAGATAACTACACTTACCTAGGGAAACAAATATCATTTAACCAGCATAGACGCTCTTAAGCTTCCGTGAAGCTTAAATGGCGATGGGCTGGACACATAGCAAGTCTTACAGACAGTCGATGGACCATATGGACAACATCATGGTTAGGGCCACAGGGCCAAAGAAAAAGAGAAAGACCATATGCGCGCTGGGCAGATGACCTTACAAAAATAGCAGGTTATCACTGGATGCGAGCAGCATAAGACAGACAACACTGGGTATCTCTGGAGAAGGCCTTTACCTTCCGTTGGGAGGGGTTCTTGCAGCAAAGTGAACCAAAATTTAATTTAAAAAAAAGAAAAAAAATAGCATTACACTTAAAAAAAAATAGCATTACATTTAAAAAAAAATGAATTACAAAAAACAAAACTAAAAATTGTACACGATCTGTGCACAGATCGCGGACAAGCTATTATACTAACTACGTCCTGTAGATATATGTAACCATCCAACCCAATTGTATATAAATTTACTTTGAATTTCTTTTTTTAATTGTAGAACTGTTTAGCAAGAAATAAAAGGCTTTTTATTTTGTTATTTATAAAGATAGTATAATAGCATAAAATTGCAATAAAATTAATTAAATAATATAATACATTAGTAGTCTTTAAACTGTGGAAGTCCAGTGTTTTGTCACTAAGCTTTATGTATTTAACTGTTACTAGAGTCTGTTCTTTTTTCAGCTTCACGCTGTATTTCGTACATGGCAGAGTAGGCAAAGAAGATTTGGCAACCTAGTGTTAAGACACGTTTCAACCGTCGCCCACGGCTTCGTGTAACACCAGGGTAGCTACAGGTGCGTTTCCGGGTCGTATCGACCTGGAAATACTGCTGCGGGTAGGCTGTTTCACAGATGTGTAGCGCATGGAAGGAAATTCCTACGAAACCGCAAAGTAGTGAAGTGCCACGTCAAAAAACTCTGCTAATGACCCCCAGTTACTTCGAGGCCAACTTGGCCTTGCTTTCCAGATAATCGCAATACTAGAAGTTGCTCGAAAAGCTGACGCCCTATATACTGATGCTGGGCGCGGCTCTAAAAACTCTCTAACCTGAATTACTTAGACCGACGTAGGGTAGCAAGAGTGTGACTGTATCGCGACGGTTGTGGGTTCGCTTACCACTCTGGGAAACAAGATCTTTTCTATTTTCATTACTCCACTCTGATAAGCTACTCAACTCGCAATGTCTCGACAATACAGTAAAAAGTGAAGTATTTTAATTGACACGTACTATTTTAACACTAGGTTCCCAGGTTCCTTCTACTTACCCAGATAAGTGTGAGATTTAGCACATCTGTCCGTGTATTTGCATCCTAACATATAGTACAAATATAATAAATACTAAACGATCTCAATTTTCATTGTGTTAATTTTACTTAGATAATCAAAGCTCGTAGAACAACATCTTCGTAAATTCGTGAACATTCGTAGACGTACCTCGTCTCGTGTTCTCGTTAGCGGCGAGCGAGTCTACTGAATACGTAAACGTGTCATTCACGATTAAACCGAAACGTGACGGTTGACGAAAACAGCCCGAAGGAACTGCTATGATTTATACACAATTAACTACATAGAATAGAGGCAATTTTCTTGGATATATATTTCATACGTATTCATACTCTACGTACACACGTTTGAAGTGTGTTTCCTTTGTATTTGCAGGATTACTGGATGAGGCATTTTGCTATAAAAATTATATGATTATACTAATTGCTGTGTGGTTGTGTGTTCGATGTCCACAAATATTTAATCTAAAAAATACTTATTAAGCTAAAATATCGTCGAGGCTCAGTGGCACAAGTTTGCGACTATAAGCGCTACGTTTTTGGCAAGGGAGGATAAAATTTTCAATCATTTTTATTTTCTCGCTCTGATAGAGAAGCAAAGTGCGTCTATAAGTTCCACTATTAAACACCCAATGTCTCAAATTCAGCGGCTCTCAGGTTCTCTATGCCTGCCTACCTTGCCATATGTGGGGAACAACGTAAGGGTAAAAAAAAAATAAGTTTTACTTAAAATCGATATCGATAATCGATCCTATATCATTGTTTTTCTACTTTTTTAGTAAACTTATAAAAAAATAGATCTTAGCGGCATTGGATCTACGTCATACGTTCTTATCAAGCTTCGTCGATAATTTGTTATTATCATTCGACAAGAGAATATGCTATTTATTAAATATTTTTAATAAAGTAAACGTTACTTTAATAATTAAGTACCAGGTTGACCGAGATATTGCTGCGTTTTGGTACATCATCGTTTTTTAATAGCTTCACGCTGCATCTTGCTACATGTATAGTTACGTGGAAGGGTTGACAGAGAGAACATAATGTTAAGTCACTCCGTTCCATTCCCCGCTGTCTGCCGAATTCGAGGCGTTGCGTGTTACGTGGCGGAATTCAACATTGCGTTTTGCTTTGTTATCAGAGGGCATGAAAACATTAAATATTTAATTAGAAAACATTAAATATCTCTATTTATTGGGTGGGGATCGAGCCCATAGTCTGTCCTCTTTATAGCTATACACAGACAGACAGAACTTAATGGTATAATATGTTTTTTTGGGAGCTTAAATATAAATAACATATAAAAAAAACTTATCTGACTATAATAAGCATGTGGATTCGAACCAAGGTCTTAATGTAACTTAATTGAGGCGAATTTCTCAAATGGAAACCTACTTAGATTGAATTATTGCCACAATAACACCCTACAAAAAAAAAATAAAAAATATTGGAGCCATTTCCGAGATTCAGATTATGCATTGCTCATTTAAATATATAAGATATAAACTCATAGGAATATTTGCATTTTGTTATTGGGTGATCATATTAATTAAGTAGTCATTATACAAATAAATACAAATTTAATTAAGTAGTCATTATAGAACGCAATATTAATGGGCGTGGAAATAACAATTAGTCCGAAAGCTCTTCTATATTAACAAAGCACAAACATCGAAGGGAGGATACGCTCTTGTTTCTTAAAACACACCTTTTCCTTTCTAATGGATGTGTTAGATATTTCTTTCTATATTTGTTAGAAAAGTGTTGCCAGACTTGTATTTACATAACAAAAGGTAAAGGGTTAGTCCTTCAAATATATTCTTGTCATGAATCCGGATCTTGTCGGGGATTTGTCGGTCAATTTCGCATCAGTACGTTTCTCTTGTGTTACAATTTATGCGTAGTCAAATAGGATTTAGTTAGACATTTTTCACAAGAAATTCTCATTATAAGGTGAACGAGGACATTGAGCCGTTGAATTTTTAGGTTGTTATACCTTCGTTATCGAATCAATACAATCGACCCGGAATGTTTGAGAAGTCGATGGAAATTAAGAAACGGAAGTGTTTCCACGGGAACGGAATGTCTTTATACTACGTTCCTAAGTTTCCTCTGTCCCCTGCTATGTGCGAGATACAGTGTAAAGTTAAAAGAGTGACAAAATGGGGATAGGGAGTGAAGTAAGTAATACAATGGTAGAAATTAAATATTGTCGTATTTACTTACGAGAATATTATACAAGATTAATAAGGATTTTTGAATATTATAAAAATAACGTGCTACTTCTTTGAGTATAGGTATGCAGATGATTGTTGAGATGCAAAATATATCAACTGTGTATTACTGCGTGTACACGACTAGAAGGCAGTCTAAGGTTTCTTCAACCATCTTCTAATTCTGACATCAGATCAGATCGGTGGTACTGTAATACTGTATTGTCATCTAATATACATATAATTTCTAAGTTTTATGACAGTATAACAATTAGAGTACAGGCAACTCGACCTAATAAAAATGTATTAAGCAAGCCGTATGTGATTTAATTGGTCAAAATAATTCTAATTAATTCTTTTAATTTTTAAAGCCAAAGTACTTTCAAAAGCAAAGCTCATTAAAGTACGTCCAATTTTTAATTAACAAATGTGTGTTTACATGCGAATTAACGTAACTTCTTTTTACCTTATTGATACATTTTTGATGAACTCATTAATTTAATCTTTCTCTTGCTTACTTTTTAATTATATCAATAGGCATTGACATTTATATATTTGTCAGAACAATAACAACGCAATTTAATGAACAATCTGATATATTTTATCTTATATATTTCGTCATTGTTCCGTAAATCTCGAAAAAGTAGATAGATTGACAATATTACGCGATATACGAAAATGTCTACAGTAAACGAAGAGAATAAAGTTCTGGTAAAGTAAAGTTCGGCACAATATCATATAACTTATTATTAATTCATTTCTTAGCTTCACATTGTATACCGCAGAGGAGGCAGAGGGAACCTAGTGATAAGACAATTCGTTCAAATTACCAAATTAACACATTTTCATTTTGTCGCACTTTGTTCATTGCAGTTGTCTTGATTAATATTTTATTTCCTCGAGTAAGAATCGAACCAACAATCGCAAGCTCATGTGCCTGTTCCACAATTGAAAATGGAAACTGAGTATCTTAATTCGACCTTTGTGAAATAAATATGTTAAAAATGATTTTCTTATTTATATTATGTGCAATTAGGAATATTTAAAAAAAGAACATATAAGTGGTGGCGCTAAAATCAACACGCATTATGTTTTTTTACTTTGTGAAAAATTGAACAGAGTAAGAGAACAGAGTGTCTTAAGTATTTTTTTGTTTGTCTAATAAATTATTAATTCTGTCTAACTAATTTATTGAGAAATATGATTTAGGATTTCAAATCCAAAGGCTACAACAAGGCCTAACTAAGACTCCACTATTCTTCTGTCTATAACCAGCCTGTACCTAATGAATTGTGATGGTTAGTTGAAATTTCATAGATAATATTTTTCAGATACCGCTATGACAACATATCACTCACTAAAAAATATTTTCAATCACTAAAAAAAATGTTGATATTTTAGGGAAGCTCCATATACAAACCGTGATTATTTTGTCGTTTTTATAGACAATGGTACGGAACATTTCATGCATAAGTACGACTCACACGTGACCAGTTTTTATATTTTAAATAATTACACTTTCGCTGTTGTTACAACCAAATAAGACTTCAATTTCAAAATCTATTTACAGACAAACTGGGATAATTCAGACATATTAGTCAACATAGTTACTTAGGAAAGTTGAAGGTAATTTCACTCTCGTCTGTCATCATTGTGACAGCTTAAAATTATGAAGATGTCTCGTAAGTCTTTTGTTAAAACGTAATAAACGTAACGTAATAAAATTAGCAGCTTTTCGTAAAATCTATTTACATATTTGTCACATTAATTTATTATATTTACTTATTTTACAATAGTGGCTAGCTCGCGGCTTCGCCTGCTTTAAATATATGATTAAAATTGATTAAATATTATTTTATATTGAAATTTTATTTGTGTTTGCATTTAAATGTTGCTATTTTGCAGATATACAGTTATTAAAATATAACTTTATAATCTTCTTTATCATTCAGTGTTAGTCCCATATGTCAGATCAACTGCTCCAGAATTTAATCCGACAGACTAATGATGAACTATAACTATTTCGTTTTTTATACTTTTAAGATACGAAACCCTAAAAATAGTAACTCTACAAAAATACATGCTAAAGGCATTTTTTTAAATTCACTAAACAAACATATATTTGTGTAGAAGCTGTTCTGGAAAGCGTGGAGAAAATTACGCCATAATTAAAAATACATCAACATAAATAACAGGAATACAACCCAATGTATTAATAATATTCTATAGAAATTCCAAGCACTACTTATAAATCTGTGATAACTTAATTAAAGTATTTATTTAAATAAAATGAGATAGAGAAAAATTTTGATTTACCAATTTCCTTATTTAAATAAGGACTTCTTATACTAGTTAGCAGAAGTTTGCTTTGAAATAAAGTATCTGTACAATTGTTTAGGAATCTATTTCCTATTGAGAGTTGCAAGTCCTTTGAGTGATTTAAAAAAGCGAGGCAAAGAGCAACTTTGTGTAGATATTTAAATTTTACTTTTCACCCATTTTGATCATTAACTATCCTTTACATATATTTTAAGTTTACAGTAAATTATAAGTGTTACAATATCGACATATAATTTAATTTTCTTCAAGTTAAAAAGAAAGTACAAAATTTAACCTTGGAGTATCAACAACAATTTATTACATAATAAAGATTAAATGGATGGTCATTGAAATAAATAACAGTTATTTACGTCAAAACATTACTATTGCCCAATGAGTCCTTCTGTAAAATTAAATTACTACCGTTTTAAGCGCCATTGTTAACAAAATATTATATCCGTTTCTCTGATAGCTGCGTTGTTTAATAACAATAAGAGCTTAATATTATTTCTGCAAAATGTTACCAAAAATAATAAGTGATTCGAGTTTATATTGTAATTATAGAATATAAATTTAATATTTCTTTGTTATTGTTTATCTGATGTTAACTTTATTTTATTTCAATTGTTATGTTCCAAATTGCGATTTTGGTGCGTTAAGAAGGCGGACATGTTGTATAAAGCTTTTACTAATAGAACTAACAAATGTGCCGTCAAGTTAACTAATTATAGATCAACTATGAGCGTCACTATTGTAACATTGAAATTTAATTAAATTACTAATAAAAAGTTAATAATCAAAATCGCAGACGGTCTATCATATAACATACATTCATTATTTATCGAAGTTATAGACAAAGGAGACTGGCAGCATTGACAGTAAAACTTTACAACAACCTACTCGGCTTCATGTCCCCCCGCACATGTACCCCGCACATGGCAGGGTAGGCAGAGAGAATTTGGGAATCTAGTGTTAAGACACTCCATTCCACTTCCATTCCCCCCACTTTCCGGCATTGTGTGTTGAGTGGCGGAACTCAACGCCACGTTTTGCTTTGTACCAGAGCGAAGAAATGAAAATATTAAATATTTAAATTGAAAATATTAAATATTAAATATTTTATTTCCTCGAGTGGGGATCGAACCCACAACCCGTCGGTTACAGTCACACGCTTATGCTGCTGCACCACGACAGGCCTCTACGACAACCTAATCAATGAATTATCCCCGTTATCAGTAAGAAAGTAAGCAGAGCGAAGTTGGTAAGCTTGTTTCACACTCTGTTCCGATCCACATTTTCCGCCTAATATGAGGCATTGCGTGTTGACCTTATAACCAGAGAGAAGAAATGAAAACAATAAATATTCAAATTGAAAATATTAAATATTTCATGTCCTCGAGTGGGGGTAGAACCCACAATCTGTCGCGATAGAGTCACACGCTTGTGCCGCTGCGCCACGAAATAATATTTAAACTGTTAAGACAATATGTTTTATAGAATGTGTTAATATTTTCTTGTCTCTTATCTGTATAAGCTACTTGAGCGTGCCGACGCCAAGTTTATTTTAAACAATGAAGACAGCCACAGTACGAGACGTCGACTCTTATTTCTTTCGGTCGGTTTCAAATTTGTATGCAACAGAATATTGCAGTTTCCATACATTTTAAAGAACATACTGAGGATTTTAGCGGCCATGAAGGTCAAAAGGTCTTAAGGTTACTGTTACTGATAATTACTATACATATAAAAAGTAAATATATTAAAATTAGAAAAAAAAACAATACTTCATGCTATATTATTCATAAATACATACATATATACAACATATACAAATGTATACTTACACAGATTAAATAGATGGAAATGTGGCATAAAAATTTGAACGAAGCAGGATTTGAACCCGCGACTCTTGGAATCCGTCCAAGCGCTCTGACCACTAAGCCATTCGTCCTCACCAAGTTCCGTCGAAATTTTTATACTCTTGCTACAACTTATTTATGTTGCTGCATCTCTGTAGGAGATTTTCACGAATTTCCGCTACCTAAAGAAAAATTTTATACGTTTTTTTAAAATTTAGTATTT